>JAUBOD010000125.1:945954-968437 GCA_032353885.1 Nothura maculosa
CAGAACTGTTAAATAGCTAAAATAAGATTTTAAAAACTGTTGAGCATTAGACAGCTGTAGCATGGTGTTGTGGGAAGAAGGATGATGATCATCTGATGCTGCTTATCATGATATTTGTGCTTTAGGAACTGCAGTTTATGAAGTCCAGGCAGGAACTTCCTGTAACAATTGCACAGTTATTCACCTGCCCTTAACAAGTGTCACTGAGAGGAAAATTAAGTAGGTTTATCTCAGCATAGCTAGCAAATGACTTCTCTAAGGAACATTCATGTTAGAAAATGGTTACAGAATTGGTGAAGGTACCTTGCAGGCTGACAAAATATCTCGATTATCACAAGTGAATAGCTGGAGGATGCATCATTTATATGGACTGTACTCATATGTAAAGGTAGGTGGGTATACTTGCAATGACCGTGTTTCTATTCACTGCGTACATTTTTTTTTTAAACTCCCAAACTTTTGTTTTATTTATACTAAAACCTCTCCCTTCCCTGGAAATGCTTACCTAAAGTTTTACCTCCTGCAGTGACATCTCTGCTCTTGCAACGGCTCTCTCTCTTTTTCTTTGTATTGTTGCAGATGGATCAAAGCAAAAACCCCATAATTGAGTATCTACAAAATTTCTATCTTGATTTGGCCTTGAATTCTGTAAAGATCAGTCTTTTCATTTCAGATATGTTTGAAAATGTAGCCAAGAGAACATTAGGAAGGTTTTAGTAATTTTTATTAGGAAGCTGAGCCAACTATTTTGAAGTTGGTAACTTTTAATGCAAGATTCACAACTTACATATCAGCTTGTGATATTAGGCAGTTTTGTTAGGCCTATAAATACCCTGGGGCCAGAACGCAGCTGCTCCAGTTCGTGTTTTGTGCGGCTGTGTTCGGAGGTATGCTTAAGCCGTAGCTTCCAAACTGCCTTTTCACTTCTCTGAACCTGGGGCTAAAAAGAGCCCCCCAACCAACATATGACCTAAATATGTAGCAGATGGAACAAATCCAGGAGGACTTCTCTGCTTTCCTAGGATTAACCGTAAGTCTGTCTTTTTTAGTGTCACAGCCTGCCCTGCAGCAGACTTGTGTGTTCTGCTGGAAAGCAGCAGTGTGGGATTGCTGGCTACCTGGGCCTTGCTCCCGCCGAGGCTTCCCTCCCTCCCTGGCGCGCATGCTCCACAGGGCTCCCCTTGTCCCAACACTGGGATCAGCCACTTCCTGAAGCTTCTCTGGGCTGATAGGGCTCCTCAGATGAAGGGGGCTCCTAGCTGGAAAGCCTCTGCTAATGATATGAGTTGTGATTGTTTGCAAGTTTGTTGATATTTGATATGGAAAACAGCGGTACTGCAGCTGAGGACAGAATAGGACTTGGCCAAGCTAAATCAGTGTTGCTTGGTCAATTTTGCCAGTCTTTCACGTTAGCTAGCGCTAAGGTTTTGCTAGCAGGATTTGGAAGAAATGGGAAAACTTGGCATATTCAAATAAATGGAGGATATAACAAGGCACTGAGGATGGCTTTTTAACTTTCAACTTCCAACCCTGGTGCTGTGGTGCAATAATATCTCCTTGTAGTGGTATAGTTATCCCTGTCGTGTTGGTCATGTGTGCCAGATGAGAGGCAAGTGCAAACCTGCCTTAGGGAGTCTGATGTGGGAAGGATCTGTCGTTATCTGTGGCATTCTGTGACAGAGAGCCCTTATCCTTTTCTTTTGAGCTCCCATCTGTCCCTAAAGGGGCCATGCAGAATCATTTTTGTTCTTTCTAGGTAAAAGCTGGAGGCTTTGTGATGGCTCTCTGTGTGAGAAACCAAGCCTCAAATATAGCTTTTACTCTTTGTGAAAAGCCCTTGGAATTGGGAAGCAGAAAACATTTTTTTTCCTTTTTTTTATAAAGGAAAAATGAATGGTACTGAGGTGAATGAATTCTCAGCCTTGCACATTGATCTGATGCATACCTGCAGTTTCCTAGAGTGAAAAGGAAATTAAAGTAGATAGACAAGAGACAGCTTCCGAACTGCAGGTCGTGAACTTAGTACACTGTATTTATGAAAAAGAATTGAAATGAAAATGAGAATATCATGTAATAATAATTAGTTTGTCATGGCTAAGAAAATACTTGGGTCATGTTAGATGGACACTAAATAAAAGCTATATTACTTTTGTGTTTGATTTCCTCCTTGTTTTCAGTCTGCTAACCTTGAAAAAATACTTTGTGATAATGTGAACATACCTGCCTTTGTGTTACGTACAGTGGTCTGACACGTTTGTTAATTAGTCTTATTTGAATAACTGTTTCCTCCTTTAATGTTTTTTCTCTTGCAGTCACTCTTTTATTTGATCCTGCAGGGTATATTGCACCATAATTATTTCCATGGTAACAGACTGTAATTCCATAAACATAAGATTGAGTTCATTATATGATCAGGAAGCAACTGAAGAAGTATGAAGGCTGATTTTTTTCAGTAATGCTGAGATCCCATAACACTTATTGATACATCGATGCAGTTGAATTTTTCCCTCTGCAAATGCTCCTTTAAATAAAAGTGCACACAACACAGTGCTGAAATCAGTGCATAAATTGAAATTAGAGGTGACTAAAATGTGGAAGCCTGCTTGAAGTATTTAGACTTTTTTTCCCTATTGCGGATGGTTTCTTTCCAGGATTGTTTTGCAGTTGGTGATTTTTTTTTTGGAGGGGGGGGAATGTATTCTTGGAAGAGGTGGGTTAATGGTCCTCCCACTATTTGCAAAGGCAGAACACAGAATTAATTATAGTGAATCTTTAGTTTATTGTGGGCTGGAATACTTCCCACCAAAATATCATCACCACCTAATTATACTATATAAATTTTAATGGAGTTATAGAAGTTAATGTTATAAAAAGTGCCTCCTACCCCTTAATGGTCTCAGAAATATTCACAGAAGCATTTCCTAGGTTTTCTTCCTTACAAAAAAAGTGAAATTGTGTATATGTTTATAATATAATGGAAGATATTAAATGCATATGCAGACTTGTCCTGGGTAAGTCCTAGTAATTGAGAGCAATGTAAAGCTCACAACATCCTCATTTTTGTCCTAATCAGTGTGCAGCCGGTGCATGTCCTGCAGCTAATGAAACTCTGAATGGAACCTCTTCCATCACACACACTATCAAAATCCAAGCTTTGAATTTAAATATGGCATAAAAATCATTCTTTTGGAAAATCAAAGATAACATCTCGTGCAAGGCACACTGTGTTTAGAGCAAAGTAAACTAGATATCCGAACTCCAAAGGAAGAAAGTCCCCCAGAAGCTATGGTTTATCTCTGGATGACAAAGGATGATGAGCTTGTTGTCATGGCAGTGAATGCTAATACAGCCTATTTCAAATACAGAATAAATTTCAGGAGCTTCTAGTGCAGAGAGAAAAAAGGAAAAGGAATATTTGCTGAAGAAGGGGTCAAAGGATATTTATAAGATTGCAGAGCTTTGCAGATAGCGAGGAAGGGGAATCAATTGCTGTGGTAGAAACTTGTAGCCTCCAAGTGAGGCAATTGTGTTGGAAAGACTTGCTCAGTGAAGCAAGAATATGGAAATAGCAGGGTGGGTTTTTTGGGTTTTTTTTGTTTTTTTTTTGTTTTTTGAGAAAGTAAGCAAACTCAAACTCAATGACTGAATGTCATTCCATGTTTCTGAAATCATAAATCAGTGCTCTTTTATTTTGCTCAATTAGCGCTTGAAATAGCCTCTAATATTCCCTGTGATGTGAAGGCAGCGGGGGCTATGGGCACTCACTGGTGTTTTGGTGGGAGGAAGCAGGCAGGCCGTGGCTAAATAACAGCACAAGTCAGGGCTTGACACCAAATCAGGCTTCTAATGGTGCTTGGAGTAGTTCCCTTGCAAACACTGGAGATGGATAACAAATGGGAATTGTCAGGGATGCTCTAGCTGTTAAAGCAATGATGAATGAGCCTGGAGGAAGGAGGCTGACTCCAGCAATATTCCACTTGCTACTATACTGTTCTTGTTAAACCACTTTTAATTAGGAACATATGTGAAAGTGAAGCCAGCTAGAAAGCTATGGTTCTCCTCTGTCCTGGTCAGAAGAGGACAGGCAGGTCTGGTTTTTCTTTTCTTTTCTTTTCTTATTTTTTCTTTTTTTTAAATTGTACATAATCTCATTCTGTTGTGTAATTTGCATTGCTACTAGCTCTGGCACTGAACAGAGGCAGGATTCCCCCTTGCCATACACCCCCAGATGGTCTTTCTCTTCTGAGGCAATTGGTGGGTGCTCCTGGTTTTTGACCTTGCTCCTCAGGGAGGACTCGCTGCCCTGTGGGACCTCACTGGCTTCCTCAGGGCAGCTCGCAGCCAAGGGCAGCGCTCGGGGCTGGTGCTCATGCACCCGTGTGAGATGGGCAGAAGCCTGGGAGGGGTGAAGTCTTGCACGTGGGAGCCTTGAGTGCCCTGCTGCTCTGGGGAGAGGGGGCTGCTTTGGGGGGCTTTGTTTTGTGCTTGCTGCAAGGAGAAGGATCCAATTTGCAGACCTCAAATTGGGAGAGAGGAGCAGGATTTGGGGGGACTCTGCAAAAGGCTCTTAGGCTACAGGAGAAGAGACTTGAATCGGACAGAAAGAACATTGACACATCTTGTGATGCTGCGTAGTTGTTTTTGATAAATTACTAGTAGAATACTACAGCTGAGGATGACTGGTCTGTAGAGATGGAAAACACGTGGTAAATTCAGCTCTGCCGTCCGGAATCATTTTGGTTCCCGCTACTTCCTAATAGTAATTACTTGCAGCCTGACACAGTCTCTTCAGGAAGAGAAAAGTAATTTTGTGGTCAAGGTGCTAGACTAGGAATCAAAAGATTTGATCTTATTTCCTGACTGAGCTTTACGAATAGGCTCAGAAACCCGCTTTGGAGGTTCCTTGCCTGTGTTTCACCGAGATTTCAAATTTAGTCAGGACCTGTCTCTTCTTAGAGATCTGACTGAATTTTACTAATGTGGGATTGTTTGACTTAAAAATAAAACTTTAACAAAATATCTGATTTTGTCGGAAAATGTAGTGCCTGAGAGGTATTTAAAAAACATAAACTATTATATTCAGTGCTTGCAAGTAATTATTTTTACTTGAAATGCAGACATGAGCATATGAATAGGAAAATATTAGGAAAATTACTTTTCTGCAAACTCAGCTCAGTTCTTGCACTTGGTTCAGTTAAATATGTCTAATAAATCTTAACCTGAAAGATCTGACACTGACCACTGTGAACTTACTTTTTACAGGCTATAGGTCTTTTTTGTGGCAGAAATTACATTTTCAGTGACATTTTTTCCTTGAGCTGCTTATTTCTTTTCCAGTCTACTCATCATTTTCTTTGCTAAGAAACTATACCTTCTTTTGATCAGATTGTACTGTAAAACCTGTTTTCCACTTTTTGGGAAGTATTGATCTAAGTTTAGAGGAAATTGTGAATGTGAGTGTTAAGGTAAAATAGAAATGATATTTGGATCTGGGAAAGCAAATAAGAGGAATCTTATTCTAAAGAAAGAAAAGGCACATGTGCTCAGGTTAAGTTGGTGTAAAATTGGATCGGAGGATTGGTCACATGTGAAGTTTTAGTCTTGTTTTACTTTGACCTTTAAGCTACAGACATAATGCTTCTAATGTTGCAAATTTCCAGCCAATATGCCTGTACTTCTGTGAGAATTTGATCTAGTACCTAATGCTTTTCTCCTCTTTTTTTTTTGTATGTTTATTGCAGGTAATGGCAAACGTGTGCAGTGGCTGCATGGGAAGGATGGTGAGGTCTGGGTGTGGGTTATGGGAGAAGCCCCAGGTGACAAGCCGTATGAGCAGATATCTGAGGAGCTAATAGCAGAGCGAGCCAGGCAACAAGCACAGAAGGAGGCAGAAGAGCTATGGTGAGGATTTAAGAATCTGAATTCAGGGTCCACTTGGCAAATTGGGAGACATGACCTTGTAGAAAGGTGGCAGGTAATGGTGGGTAAACGGTAAGTATATTTTGTGAACATTTGCCTTCATTTGCTTTGCGCATATTTCAGCCCATGAAAAATCAGAAAGATTCTTTCACAAAAAAAAGAAAGGCAAATACTCTTTTGGGGAGTTTTATTAAACTGTTGGCCAGTTTTTAAGTAAATGAAAATGAAGCAGTCTGAGCTAACTAAATTAGCAATACCTATTCTGTCACGTATCTATAACCTCAAAGGGAATTTTGTATATAAAATCCTTTTTGCAATTGTTTTTATTTGCACGTTGTTGGCATTCTTATCCGAGCAGTTCAGAAATTGATTATAAAAGCTACCTTGCTGGTGTTTCAAACGAGGCCTGTTACAAATTTGGGAGAGATTCAGGAGTGTTTTGATGCATGACATAGCTGAGAAGTAGGCCACTTGCCTGCTGCACTACCTGTTGTAGTACAGCACTGAAATGCAACAGTTGAAGTGACAGTTTACTCTGTTCTTTTTTTCTGTCAGGTGCTGCCTGCCTTTAGTGTGTACATATTTAAACAGGGATTAAATGCTTAAACCTGTGTTCTGTGTTCCTCGTGTGTCAGGGCTGATAAACAATCTACTACTAGAATTTAGCAGACATTTTCTCTGGTGTTTGAATGACAAAGGTTTCCTGATCATGATTTGCCAGATGGTCAGGCAGGAAACTAAAAACAGGGTGCGATTCATAGACAATCTAAGATGTGCTTTCCTGATATTTTAGTTAGTAGTGCTGTTTTGATTATTTAATTTCTTATTATTTAAATTCCTCTCAAATTTTCTTGTCTGTTTTCCGCCTAGTTTCATCAAATCTTTTTTGTTGTAGTGATTTGTGGTGTTTCACATTCTATGTATGTTTTGATTATTTCTTTGTGTATTTCCATTAAGTTATGTTATTACAGTCAGTACTTCTGCATTGACTAAATATTGATTCCCTTTTCCAAAGATATCAATTTCTACAGTTATATTTATTTTCAAATCCTTTTCTGAAGGAGGCAAAAGGAGGCAGAAATTACAAAAAAATTCCGAGATGCTATGGCTCAAGAAAAAGCCAGAATAGTGGCAGAAAAATGGAAAGTAGAAATAGAAGATCGGAAAGCAGCCAAGTTGGTGGAGGAAAAAATTCAAGAGGAACTGAAGGTATATGTAGAATCATATTTAGACTTTCTAATAGTGTTTTTATATATTCTAATGTCTTGTAACTTTGGGGCATGTTTATTAATAAGTATTATTATTATTATTTTAATCCTGAAATATGAATGCTATATATTTTAAAAAATCTCATAATTCATTCAAAAGTGTTAGGGCAAACTAACTGGTTATTTAAATAACATGAACAGAATCATTCAGTCAGCTGTACTAAATGAATTATGCTGTGAGGAAAAATGTGCAATTGTGAATTGTGTCTCTAGGTCAGTTTACTTGAAAATATTTAGTATATTTTTATTAAGCTGTTCACATATTTGATTTTAAATACTTTGCCACTACTTTCTCAAATACAGTGATGGATAGATTCTTATTCAACCTGAGAGGAAAGTCTAGTTGGCTTTGCTAGAAGTTCATTTAGCTGATTTTTATCAGCTTATGAATTTTTCATGAACTCACAGTATTGTAACATTTATGTTCTTATAGCATGTTCAAGTATATTCATGTGAAATAATGTTTCTTTACCTGCTCTTGTTGGAAAGAACAATTTGAAAACCAAAGAGGAAAGGAACGCCTCAGTATTTTGCACTTTGATATTACTTTATGAAGATCCGTTTTGTTTACAAACTGTTTGCAATTCATAAGGCAAGCTATAGTAGTTTCAATGTGCTGAGAAGTTTTCAGAGTCTCCTGAGCCTGGCAGATGCTCTGTGGGCCTGCACAAGGTGAGTGACTCTGGATTTCCATGGGGAAGTCCTAGAGCCCAGTGTGAGGAGATCCAGCTTCCTATAGTGCCTCTCCCTGGCTGGTGGGTTGCTGCAGTTCCTGCCCTCTTGGGCTGGAGATGAAAGGTGTGGGAACTACCGAGAAAATCCCCTATTCTTCCATGATGGGAGCAATGCTGAGGACCGCAGCACTGATTATTGAGGATTTGATGGTCAGCTAGAGTCAGCGGGCGGCTCGTCGCTTTGTCCGCCTCAGGATGGCGATCGGAGGGTGCTCGTGCAGCACTAAGGGCAGTTCTGGTAGCCTCTTCTGCACAGAGTTGTTGATTTACCTATGCACAGCTAATCTGAATTCATAAAAGAGAACAGGGCCTTCGAAATGTGTTGCCAGTGAGTAATGAAACTATACCTTTCAAGTGCTATTATTAATATATGAGTAATGAGTAGAGCAGCTACTTAAACTCACCTTCCTCTGCTCTCGGGAAAGCAAAGTCCTCTTGAGCAAAGACGTGTACAGGCCTGTTCACTCATATCTCTGAGTGACTGCCAGTTGATTTACAGTCAGTTGAGTAAATTAAATGTCCACAAGTTCACTATTGCTCTTCTGTCCCAAAAAGACTATTTCAAAAAGTGCAGTGACTAACTTAAACTTTAAGTCATCAGCAATCAATGCTGTTTCAGTTGAGGAAGTCTGTCCAATTTTTGTATTGATAGAAAGGTAAAGTAATGGAAATCTTTGTTCTCACTGTTGATCTGGGACTGAGGAGGACTCTTGTGTGCAGGATAGGAGCTAGATTCCTACTGCTGACCGTAGGATGAGAATTTGGCTCAGTTTTTATTTTAAATTACAAATAATAAGCTTTGGTCAGCTGCTCTGTAGCCCTGCTCAGAATGATGCCAGAATTTTTATTTTACAAAAGGAGTGGAGAGAATTTTTCTTCTGTAAAGAAGAAAAAAAATAAATCAAGAATAAATCAAGCATTTCAAGAGAATATTTGCAAAAGCTTAAATGGACCATATATTTATTATCCACAGGCTTTTTTAAAAAAAAATCTTTCTTTTGAATATGCTGCAGCATTTACTGTATTAATAGAATGACATCCTCTAAATGAATGTCTCTCCCTAAGTCTGCAATCTATACATGGACCCTGTTAGATATGGATGGATGGGATGCCACCAGCACAGATCCAAATTCCCAATACAGGACTGGTCCCCAAGAGTACACTACTACATCTTTGCTACTCAGAAAAGAAGCTTATTTATTACTCAGTCTGAAAGAGACAGTGCTGTAGAATTACTTAAAAGCAGCAAGTGAATCTCAAAGGCTAATACAGAGGCATTATTAACCTTGCTCTCTACTGGTTTATTTAAGGCTCACCTGACTTTGCGTTTTTGCCCTGTTCTTTCCCCTGCCTTTACTCCTTTTTATAACTTCTGTAGTGTAATTGAAGAAGTACATGAAATATTTATAAGCTGAATGAATGGAAAGGAACCCAGACAGGAAGATAGGTAAGTTAGACTTCTGGCATCTACCTCCAGGTATAAAAATGTGTACCAAAAAAACCCTCAAAACCATCAAACAAATGAAATAAAAATTCAAAACCCTGGGATATAGGGTAAAAGGTGAATTGGTGAATCTATGTGTGTGTGACTGCAGTCATTGAAATCTTGGAGACATGTGCCTTTCATGAATGATTCAGGGTGTGGAATGAAATGCAGATCAGCAAGCCCAATTTAACAGGTTTAAAATATTTAATGCATTGGTAATCATCTTTCTGTAATGATGACCAGACTATATTTAAAGCAGTCTCCAAATTGGGAAATGAAAAGCTCAGTCTCTGCTTTTGTTTCATTCTCTTGAATCATTTTGATTTGGGAATTAAAAGTCTGTATCTATTCTGCTGATGGGCTTAATTTCTAACCATATTGTATCACAGATGCTCCTTTTTAAACCACTCTTATTCCTCTTGACCTATCATGGGACTCTAGGGCTGTCTGCACTGTAAATGATATCTCCCATATCATAGTGAATGATGATCTGTTTCCTATGCTATTGGAAAAATATTGCATTCCCTGGTATTGCTTAAGCAGAAATGCCTTTTATTTTTATGGTACTAGAATATGAATGTTGACTGTTCTATTTTTGCAATTTAAGGACAGCTATTCTGTTTTGCATCTGTTGCAAACGACAAATGAGAGAGCCAATTACTATCATCCATCTTTGCTAATTCACAAAAGCTTTGGGATCATAGACATCATTTCCTGCTGTTATCAATTGCTGTCAATAAGTCTTAAACGATGTGCAGAGCTAGGACAAATTAAAGGTGTGAGCTTCAGGCTGCCAGGGCAAGGTGGTATCCCTCAGCTACAATTAGAAATAACAGAATTTCTCATCTCTCGCTTGGTGTGTTTGCCTTATAGCGTGAAAATATTAATAGTAAAGAACCGTCTGCATGACAACTTCAGATACCTGCCAAGTTTAATTATATAAGCACAATTGACAGTAAAGCTAGTTTTTTTCTTAAAAAAAAAAATTTTTTTGAGAAGTGAAATGTATTATAAGCAAAAACTTTGCAACAGTATTTATAGGAATTGTTTTTCTTCATGCATCAAAATATTTAGTGGAGATTTTAATGCTAGTGATGTTGAGGAAAAGTAATCTTTATTTCCTTGATAAGCACGCGAGAGTGACAGAGCATTATAATTTCCTTCCACATTTTTTTTTGATGCGAGTTTATGGTCTTTAATTTTAAGCTGGGAGGGTGATGAGTGGGGGTAGGCTTTTTTAAGGTATATGTCCTTGCTGTTTAAGTTCTCATCACTGAAAATGGGATTATAAATAGTCTTCACAGAGCAGACTGCAATTAATGCCCCAGTTTGGAAATCTTCTCTAATAAGGACAGCTTATGCCTAAGAACCTTCTTCAGTCCCATTGATCTGAGTGAGCTTTCAACACAAGCCTGAGTGCCTTCCCTCGCCTGACAGGGCTTTGGACCTGATTGTTCGTGCAGTTGCTGCTGTTTATTTTCTGCTAGGAATTAGTTTTTAAGATTTTTCCACTCTACATGTGAGGAACTGTGACACCAATTTTAAAGCAAAATCCTTTTCCCTGACACTGGTCATTGACATGATCAGTGACTATGCTGCTGAAGTTACTGTCCTTATTGTAGACTTCTGATAAAAGCTACCCAAGTTCTGACCTTTCAGTGCTGAAATGGAAGCAGTTGAGGCGCTAACAAGGAGAGTTTGAATATCAGGTATCCTGACTGTGAAATGTTCCTAAAATCCAGAGACAAACTCTGAGGTGAGTGACAGCAAGTTAGATGTTCACTGCTTTATGGCAAGTTAGCAAAGCGCTCTAGTGCATATAATAAAAAGCAGATCTCTCCCAGCCAGAAGTGGTTCCCACCTTTGTTCTGTCGTATCTAAAAGGGGCTCTTTGTGAACCAAGTTATGATAATACGTGCCTGTCTGAGCTGTGGGTGAACAGCGTGTTCTGGGCTGTATCTGTGAGTGAAACGTGACTTCTGCCAGAAGTGGGACTTCCTTTTGAGACACTGTTAGAACAGAAAATGTCTCTAAACACTTTCTGTTCTGAGGCAAGTGAGAATTTTCTCAGGAAAAGGGTGGCATGGGCTTAGATGTATTTCTGCTGATTTTCACCCTCTCAGTTCTGTTGGAAACTGTCAAATGGATTTGTGGCAAAAGCTGATATCTGAGGTCTGTCCTGCTGTATGAGCCTTGCTGAGGACAGGCTGTCCAGCAGCCTGGGTCCCTGGGATTTCTGGATTCCCTTTTTCAGAGCTGGGAGTCCTGAGACTTGAATCAGGAGACGAGCTGTGTCCTCAGCTCTGTGACGTGCAGTGAGGGGTCCCCCCTGGCTCGAATGTGATTGCTGATGGGTCTTGGGAGGTTCACAGTAGATATGACACACCATCAGCTCTTGGGGTACCGAAAGTGCCTTACAAAAGACCACGAGGCCTGGCAGCCTGAGATGTAAAGGGAATCCCAAATCTCCTTTTCTTCAGAGGAGAGAGGGTTGTAACCAATGTGTTGTGTATGTTTTGTTGTAAGCAGCATGTCAGTCGTTGTGGTCCCCCATCCTGTAAGACTCCCCAAGGAGCTATGGTAGCCAGAAGCCCTGTTTTCTATTGGAACAAAATGAACTATGTTTGGGCCTTTCCCTGAAGCATTTTTAAAATCTATGGCAAATTTAGAGCGCTGACCTATTATCTCGTCTGCATTAGCCTGAAATTTTAGAAGCTAACCCTAGCTAAGATTAAATGTTGTTTAGAAATGGCTATAGCAGAGCTAGAAAACATTGTGAGATGCATTTACAGGAACAAGTCTGTGGTAAATGCTCAACTGCCAGAAGCTAGATAAGATCATTTAGCATGTTCGAATTCTCCAGTGGAATTAAAGCTGGAGAGGATTATTGCTGCCTACTGAACTGCCAGTGTAATTTGTTACAGCAGGTTGGTATTTCTTGGCAATTTGAAACCAAGTACTGAATTGTCACCTTCCAAATTATTCTGGAAGACCTGAAAGGGTCATGGCATATGGTATAATCTCTCTCAACTGACAGGCAGAAACTGATATTTGAGGATTATTATGGCTTTCTGCCTTTGACTTTGATAAGAGTTGGTATGAAGAAGCAGATATGCAAGTAACTGTTATTCTTCCAGGAGAGTAAATATAGAAGGTTCAATTGTTCATTTTAAATACAAGCTCCTCTCTTGTGGTCTGCTTTTTAGTGTTGCACAATATATTTGTACATATATCTGTGCATTAATTCAAAAAAATATTTTTTTCTTTAAAAAGGTAAGCAATACTAAAATGGTGAATTTAGATCACAGCAATATGGAGTGGTTTTTTTTTTTTTTAGTTATGTCTTTGATTGAAAGCTCCTTGTTCCTTCTAACAAAACAAACCACCAAGACAACCTTCCTGGGCATTACTACATTCCTTTGAGAACTTGAATTCTGCCCGAGTTCTATATTTTCTTTCAGACACTGCTATGCTTTTACTGCAAGTGCTTCAACAACAGCTGTTTTGAAAAACAAGCCTGTGACACATCTCCTGTGTAATTCATGGAAGCTGTTGTCAAAGGGTGTGTTTTGTTGTTTTTTGATGGTTTTTGCATATTAAGCTTACTGTAGTAGCTGAAAGTAAACAGTTTGATAAATGGGGATCATCCCATTTAAATGGGGAAATGGAGAGACCCTTGTCCCTGCCTGTTTTCCTCAAGGGATGGCCTTGATGTATTTGATTTGTAAGCAGTGAAGCTTATAAATGTTCTTCTTGTAAGAATAAGGAATAGGTAATGTCTTTCTCCAAGCTGCTTGGAACATAATAAGTTATTAATAACTGAAGTTATGGAATCACCACATAGAATATGCCAAAAGAGAATGTGAAACTTTTATTATGAAAAGCCTGCTATTTTTGAAAACAATGGCTTCAAAAAGCACTGACGTTTCAAAATAATGAGGTCCACTCAATCTTTCTAGGACTTGAGATAATGAGAGGATGATGCTAGAAATAATCAGAGGATACCAGCATTAAAAGATGAAAAACTGACTGAAGAAGAATGTTAGGCATTTCCTTTTCAGAAATAATAAGAGTAGCCTAATTTATTGCTCATCATGTGTGATATGGAGCTATTATTCACTACACAGGCACATCATTATTAATATCCTGTATTTCAGGTCTTTTGTTTCATTATGATTAAGGAGATGGATCCTCAGCTGGTGTAAATTGGTGGAACTCAGCTGAGCTAAATGGAGAAATGTTGATTTATATTACTTTAAAGAAAAGGGGGAGCAACTGAGTTCTTGAAAGGATGGAGGTTAGCATTTGTTCCATTTTTCTCACTCTGGTTGCTTCTAATCAGTAAATTGGTTGCTTCTAATTAGTAAATTGCTTCTTTTTCATCTTTTTGAAATATCAGTGGTCAAAAGAACATAGTGTCTGTTGGCTGACTGCTACTGAGCAAACCATCCCTAGGAAACTCAAGGCATCTGTCCTTGTTTATTCTTACTCAAATTAAAACTGTTATTTCCATTTTCCTCTAATAAAAGTTGTCGTTCTTTTTTAAACATGACGTGGTGTGATGCAAGACCAGAACAGCAGGGCTGTCCCCATTGCTGCTGCGGCTTCTCACCTTCCCTGAATTGCTGGATGCCACCAGTGACGTACAGCCATGTTCTGGGGAAAACTGTGTTCTGAAAAGAATTAAAAGTATCTTCTTTTTAGCTGCAGCATAGAGGGTAATGACAAATAACCTTTGCAGAGATGGAGAGAATTAAAAAGCCCCTTATTTTCCTACAGTGGAGACTAAGTTGCTTCTGCTTCCCAGGCAGGCATCCAGACACCTGTTTCTCCTTTGGGAAAATGTGCATATGAGTCCCTCTAATGGATGCTAAATGACAAAATCATTGTTTGGAGACTCGTGTTATTACATTGGACCTTTGTAATAACAACACTGTCACATTGTTGTTGCTTTTGCTGTTTGTCTCCAGGCAGGTGTTCAGATAGGACATCTTCAAATTAATACTTTTCCAGTGCATGACAAAAGCTATTCACTTGAAGAAATAGCTAATAAATTAATAAATTCCTTTTACTGAATTAATATGGTGTTTAGAGTAATATAGCACTTCTCAACCACTGATCAAGTGGCCAGGTTAGAACAAATACTTTTACATAGTGTTACCGTTGGTCTAAGTAGCACCTTCAAGCACTCCACAGGAATCTGCTTGTGTAGAATTGGGTATGTGAGCCATTTTTTGCAGACTTATCAGTGACATCAGGAAAGCTCAGTGCTGGAGCAGGAAATTCTGCAGCCCTCTCTGTAACCAGTAACTGTGGTTAAATCTGTCCGTTCATAATAAAGCTATGTCTTGCATGAAAGTGCTGTGGCAATTCTGTGGACGCAAATGGCAAATGTGTGTGGTGTTCTTGTCTGCCTTGCTGCACTTGAGGGTTTTTTTTCTGTGATACAGACAATTTTTGCCTGTATAGGTGAATGCCAACCTGGCACCGCAAAGCCTCATATACACCTGAAAGTGATGGAAAATAGGTCCTGAAAATAGTTGTGTGATTAGTCACTGCTGTTTGAAAAGCTTGGCAAGTTTTAGAATGTGATTTGTTGAGAATTTTCAGAGCCCGCAGATCTCCTGAGCCCACAGACTGAATTTTAGAAAATGTTGCATACTAGAAATAAGTTGAATTTTTTAAAACCACTCCACTCATTTGCAGCAGTAGATTGCAGCATACTTTGTGGATTGCTTTAGTAATGCTTGAATCCCGCTGTGATGGAAATTACAAAGATATCTAATAAGTTACATTTATTTTCAAAATTATAAAGTAGTCCTTTCAACAAAGTTCAGAGTTGCTTGAATACGATATAATAAAAAGGAAGCTAAATATCTCTAATTCTCCTTTTGAAAGAAAGAGTAATCTCATCTGAAACTAATTTTCAGGCTTTATCTCACAGCACATCTTAAGAAAAAGAAATTACGTGCACAATGTCTGTAGTGGAAAATCATTTACTCATATATCAGTTCAGTGGATTGATAGAATGTGTTGGTATCTTTGAGAAAATTGTTTTCCAATCTAATCAGTTGTGTTTTTTCTCTACGCTGAGCTAATACTGGTCCCACTAGGATAAAAATTAAAAATCCCTTCTAAAAGGAGAAAAGTTACCACAGTGCTGAGACCTTTGGAAATGCCACCTTCAGCCTTTAACAAAGAACTATTTAAGAAAGATTAAAAACTACTAATAAATTGCCAATGTCACCAGATTTTATTCACCTGTAAGCTGCTTGATCTTAGAAATGTGTTAGGATTAACGTTTACAATGACTCACATCTACAATGGACTTTGTATACTTGTTATTTTAGGTTAGATAATGAGGTTTGACATTTACGATAATTTTATTTGATGACATGACAAATGAACATAATGATCTTGATATTTGGAAAACATTATTCTTTGACTGTGATTACACATGGATGGCAGTTGCTAAACTAAGCAGTTTAAAGAATAACAGTTCAAAGGGAGCTGCAGAGCTCACTAAGAGATGTCAACTGGCACCACATAAATAAAATACATTTTCCTTTAAACTCCAGACCTTAAACACTTAGGTGTCCATTATTCCTCTGCTACTTGTGCATTTCACACCAGTTGGAATACCTTCCCCAGAAGTTCCCAAAGAGATATGGAACTGCTGTTTGGGGCAGGTAAAGAACACAAAGCCGCAAGAGACAGTGATTTGTTGAAAGTTACACAGCTGCTCTATGAGAGGAAACAGCTGAAGCGGTGTCCTAATTTGTGACTTGTTCTTCCACTTGAATCACCTCTGTTTTACTTCCTCTTCTTAGAAAAGAGAGGAAGAGGAAAGACAAAAAGGTGAAGAACAAATACGGCAGCAGGAGGAAATCCGGGCAAGAGAGCTGTATTTGAGCCTCAAGCAAGCTCAGCAGCACGGGCAACACAGTGATGATGACCAAGAGTGGGAAGAACAGTGTAAGTAAAATCACCTCCACTGTATTAGTATATTTCTAAAAGCAAACAAAAGCCAGCCTATAGTGTGGAAAGGGGTGTCAGCACACATATGTTCTACCCAAACAATGAAAAATGATACATTATTTTGTAGGAAACTGGGGATTGCTATGAGTTTACCAATTTTACCTACTTTTCTAAATAAGATTCTACGCCAATATATTTAAGAAGTTTTTTTCCAAGCAGCAATGATGGTCATTGAGTTTATTACTTTTTGTCTAACCTAAGTTGTTATGTTTTGGTGTAGCAATGATAAATCAGGATACCCTTACTCAAACAGCTTGTCCCTAGCCAGCTCGGAAGAATACAGAATCTGTCTGTATCTGTATATTAATTACTTCTATATGTTGATGCAACCAAGTGTAACATCACACAAATAAACTCTTGTTTCAAAGGATTCATTGGATTGTTGCCCTGAAAAGATCTTTGTAAGGATACTCTGCGTATTGGTCCTGTTCATTTTAGACACCCTGAAATGCTGTATTAATATCAGTATTGTGATTAACTTAAAAGTATGTCAGTCATCTTCCAGGCACATGAAGCACGCAGTAGCACATGCAGTTGACTGAGGTTACAGCATATAAAATGTGAGTCTATTCCATCTGGAGTCTGCTGTTAGTTAACAGAAATTTCATACTTTTAAAGTTAGGAATAAGAATTGTGCAGGCTTGCAAAAAATAGAATGTTAGGAAAGCTTTAGCTCATGTGGGATGTTGTGTTAATTAGAGATGACAGAGGTTATAATCAACTAATGCTAAAAATGGAGTTTGAGGGAGCTGACATTGTGTTGCATGAGATGCCTCATGAAGCAGGCAGAAAATCTTGCTGTAGTGTTACTTATTTTCTGACAGGAGTAAAAGAAATACATCAAGATACGTGATGAGTTTATTTTATTGCTTTAGTCATTACTTCAGGAGGTGCTGAAGACTAATTATTCAAGTGCTATTACCTGTTATTGATGTGGTAGTGAATCATTCAGTACAAAATGAATTATACCCAAATACGACACACTGTTGCCATTTCGTGAGCTGATAGCAGGATATGCACATTTTTGATCAATAAAACCTCTGTATATTACATTGTCAGTAAAGGGAAGGTAATTATTCCCTGGAGAATTATCTAAATCCAGGTATACCTGTTTATTCTGAAAGGAAAATTGTAGATTTCTGTAGTTTGGATGTATAAAAGTAGAGTGGGTCGGTGGAAAAAATAGCTCTTTAGTTTTATGGAGAATGAATCTTGGTCAATTCACATCAGTTGGCACCTCACACAGATATTGGGCTTGAGCATTTTTCAGAGGGTAGCTAAAGAAAGAGTGCACTTACAACTGTGATATTAAAATACCCTTTTCATTACAGAATTTGATAACAGAAATTCCATAAGCAACATTAATGGCTGTTGTTTTTGTACTTCAGCAATTACTTTAGACATTGAAGTTGTAACTGAGCTTTTAAAACCATTCTACTTTTTTTTTTTTTTTCTTTTTTCCTTCAAGGAGAGATCATTATAAAGGGCAGATATTAGAAATGCAGTATTAGTGTTGTGGTAGGAGCCAGAAAAGCAATGAGATACTGAAGGTTTTGACCTTGATTCCTGCAAGGGCGTTATTGGTCTCTCAAAAGGCATTCAACTTTATCATCTTCTGACAAGTATCATCTGAGGCCATTAATTTTTCTTGAGGACACATTCCTTGGACAATTTCATGTGCTTGAAAGGAATTGTGAGCTCTGGTCTGGTGTTCTGGGCAGCGTGGTCTGTGCTTCGCTCCCTGCAGACAGGTCCGAGCATCACAGAAAGGGCACCTCGCTCTTGCTTGGAGCTGTCCAGCTCGGCCCCTGTTGGCAGCCCTGTTGTTGCTGCCCTGGCCAAACTCAGGAGCTCAGCAAGTGCTGCCCGGCCGAGCCGTGTTTGGGTTTTGCAGCCTGCTGCAAGTTCTGTGCTGTCAGGGTTTATGCTCTTATTAGCAATTGGTTTTGCGTTAAACTGTATGCAGAGTAGTAGTTAGCGTGTGTCACATCACCGCTTATCCTCTTGTGCTCAATTCGGTGTCTCAATTTATCTCAGCTAGTTTGAGAGCTGAGATCAGTTAGTAAATGTGTGTCATCAAACCTCTTGAGCAGGGTGCACAGCTCCAGTATCCCACAGTTAACTGAAAAAACAGAACAGCCACAGACCATCAGTACCAAATGGCAATGGGAACCTCTTAAACTGCTGTGAACAAGTATCTTAGGTTCACCAGATTTTTCACATTGAATTCTGTTCCAGACAGTTACTTTTTCTCCTTTTATGGCACTCTTCTCATTTTGTTTTCAAATATTCTTTTGGCCCTCTGAGAGGAAGTTGAGTCAAGATAGGCAGAGCTGTCAATTTGTCATTTGTTTTTCCAAGCAGTAAACAGATGCATGAATACATGAGAGGCACAGGCAGATGTAATATTAACATGTCTTTGTCTCCGCACAACTGCGGTGAAAACCACATGGCACGTTAGGAACAAGGCCAAGCTCCTTTGTGTCTTCCCTCCTTGAAGCCAGCCCTTCATATTCAGCAGTGCTGGGGTCAGTACTGCAGACGTACAGCAGTGCTGGAGTAGCTATTGTGGAGAGCAAACGTGGCAATGATATTGATGACACTACTGATTTATTCAGTAGATGGAATTGAAAATGTGATGAGGATTTGTCTCTCCTCATCATGTTATCCCTCAGCCAAGGCAATAAGCAGAGTGTTGCTAATATTAGTCTGTTTTGTTCAGTTCAGCTTGCTTTTGTGTCTTGCCTGATTGTGCCAAACAACAATAAAAGCCCTTAGAACTGTTGTGTTAATTGAAATACATAATTTTAGTACTTTTAATATACTGGATGACAAACATGGAGTAACTTGAGTAATCAGTGCTACCAGGAAAAAAATGATACGGGAACAGTAATTATATACTTATATTTCGCATAATGGATACATGCAGGGTATTTTAGAAGACAGTTGTGAGCTGATATATGGGGCAAGTGAGAAGATGACCAGTGGAAAAGATTCATTCAAAAATTCCGCTCTTCAAAGATGTTATTCTGTGAACCTGAAAAGAGCTAAGGTTAAACTTAGACTGTGGAGGGTATGTGTTTTACTTGGTTTTGGACCTTTCTGTGAATTGTTCCATTTTTTTTGCACTCACTAGACAGTACCAAGTGCCACAGTGTCCATGTGTGACCTACTTCCTTTGCATGAGAACAGAAAAGGGATTTGCAAAACCTAATGGGAAAAGCCATAGGACACCTCCTCATCTGCTTGAATAGTGCAAGAGGTCGTCTGCTAGCACGTTCACAAGGCCCTGCAAGCCGTAGCAAGCAATGGAGTGCTCAGAAACCATCTGATCAGCTCTGCTCTTCTCCAGACAGCCTGTGCTCCAGTAGAAATATGAGCAGAGCTGAGTGACTTGCTCTATTCTTGCATGTTTTCTTGAGCACCCATTCTTGGTCTCTGTTGGAGATGGGATGCCAGGCTGACCTCTTATAGCTTGTCTTATATTTATGCGCTGCTACAGCTGTGCCTGTAAATTTGGTTATTTTTTGAGTTTTGGAAGATAAAAGGGTGGATTTTTTTGGGGGGGGGTACCTGCCTTTCATGGTAATTCAAGTGGTTTTTTTTAACTGACAGGAGCATTTGATGAAATGCTGAAATTTAAAGTGAATAGTCCCCAGTTCAGCTATGCATTACATAAAGAAATGCTTCACCTTAAGTATGTGCTTGTTGACTTCAATAGGTCTCAGAGTGCTTTGTTGAATAGGAATGGGATTATCCAGATGCTTTCAGATAAAAAAATATTGCTGAACTAGAGCCATATTGCAGAATGTCTGTGGGAAGTTATTTTCCAATTAGAGAACAGAAAAACCTCATGTGATTTGCATGTGCACTCAAAAAATTTGAAGCTTGAATTTTGTCCAATAATCATTTTGTTTATTAATTATGTGTATAATCGTAGTCATTTTCAATTGGTTATAAACAAACTTCGGATCAAGAATTATTAGCAAGGGTAAAGCTGAAGCAAACTCATTCAAAAATGAGGACATATTCATGGGGCATGTTTGTTTTTTTTTCTGCGTTCACCCAGCTCTGACTGTAACTCACAGCTCTTCTAAAACACAAAATAGATCACAGAAAATGGACAGCCCCTTGTCTTTCACAAATGATATCACTCAAGTTGACCCAGTACAGTGTGCATTAATACATATCTCTGTCAAAAGATTTGATATTAGACCTTTACTAGGACTGCAAATAGATTTCCTAGTCCTAAATGGAAAGAGAGAAGGCAAATATGTGCTTTTTTTATTCAAGGTGTAGGAAAAAGTCTCATAAACTGTGCTGGATAAAACAAAGTCAAGTTAAGACATGTAGGATCAGAACAACTATTGCATACACAAACTTTGTAACTTCTTAGTTTTTAATAGTATATTCACATTATAAGTCTCGTAGATATATTCAAGTTAGCTCAAAACTGTTCATCTGTAGTAATTACAACAGTACAACTGTGACAGTCTGGGACTTAGACTGGATGCTTTTACTAGTTTTCAGGAGGTTTTCAAATCCAATTTTGGACTTGCAATAATGCAGCTACAATATTACTACTACGTGGTTGATATAAATTAAGTTAGGCTGGGTATTTCTTTCCAAGTTACAGTGCTTTTGGACAGAAATGTGCTTGGCTGTACCTAAACTGAAGGAGGGTGTCCCTGGTTGCTATGTCCGTATTTGAATAAAAGACTGGCTGTGGGTATACATTCCTGAACACAGGCTGAACTGTGGATTTCCTATACAAGCTTAGTACTCAATCCCATTCATCATTCCAAGTCTTGACAGTCTTGATATTCTGTCCTAATGCAAAAGGATGGTGAAGATAACATAAATTATTTGTAGTAATTCTTGGTGCTAGATAGATGGACCTATTGTGATGATCCATGTATTTAAAGGAAAGGGATCATACGCAGTTATCTAATCTCTCCACTGGCAGTTATTGACTAAAATTTGATGCTTTGCACAGGGGTTGCAGCAGAAACGTGCTTCCTGTAAAATAGGATAGCTTCTGGCAGCTAGTCAAGAATAATAATCTATTCCGGCTTCACATGGTACTAGAAGCTTTTAACTACTCCTGCTTTCCTGTTGTGAGAAAGGCTATGATGTATCCTGAAATATAACAGTAAGAGTAGAGTGTGGCAGATTTGAACTTAGAATATTTGTGCTAGATTTGATCCAAGTTTCATTTCTAAAAAAAGACTGAGAAATTTAAAGAAAGACAGATAAGTGTTCACTAAATTCCTTGTCAGAAAAAAAAATGTTAGAGAAATGTCTCCAAATCTACCTCCAAACTTGGATGAGTGGCTGTCTCAGTGCATTGCAAATATGTGGGAGCTGTGTGTGCAAGAGGCTGCCCACAGAACACACACAGTCTTGCCTGGGGTGCAATGGAAAAGCTTTTGTAGATTCATGACAGCAACAATGGGCTGAATCTTCATCTGCGTTACTAGTTCTAGTCACCAAACTTGGTAATTGGTGACAGGGACTTTGATTTGTTACCTCGTATGAAGTCCCTAGACCATAAAGATTTAAAAGAGAGTTAGGCTGGGATGTTGTGGCTGCACTGATCCACAGGATGAGCTGAACTAGGTGTCTCCTAAAGCTAGCAAATTGGGGGGAGGGAGAGAGAGGTTTCTGGCAATAAATGAGTGGCAAAATCTCTCTACCCACTGAAAACTGCATTTAGAGACCCTAGGCATTCTAGGTTAGTGATGTGATTCTTGAGTCACTTGTGTTGTATATGCATATCAAAGACATGCAGACTTTCCTAGTCCTACATAGACATGTGCATATAGCATGTATGCATATTATGCAAAGAACAGTTATTACTGAATTTCTGGCTTCACGTTTGCAAAGGATAAATTAGGGACAACTTATAAGTAATATTTTTGTACCTCCAAAGTAACATATATGGCTGAGATGGTCTACCTGTAAAAATAATGACCTCTAGCACAGTGTTTCTCAGTTTTCTCATGCCTATAACAGGCTTGTTATTGGATTTAGCTAAA
>JAUBOD010000125.1:978979-1004711 GCA_032353885.1 Nothura maculosa
ATTTTCAGATCATCTTGCTGTCGGTTTGAACCTCCTTGCTAGCTCATTTACCTTATTTGAAGTGTTGGTAGGGAATACAGCCATTTAGTGACCATTTGTAATGGCTTAACTGGATCAAACCCCAGAGGAAACCCAACCTGGATCATCTTAAGAGCTGCACATGGTTATTATACTGCCTCTCATTAGGTGTGAAGGCTTTACTGTCCCTTAATGTTACTCTCATTTGACTTGCAATGGTGTCTTGGTGTCTGGTTCACTTTATTGAATGATTAAAGCAAACTGTTTCCCTCAGGAACATTGCAGTAAATCAATGTGTAATAATGTGGCAAGCAGAATGCATGGTAATTAACAGAGTTAGCTTAAAGTTCTCAAATCCAGGCAAGTGTGTGAAAAGAAAAATCAGTTCCCTGTATTTTCCAAGTTATTTTTCCTTGAGTTGGAAAGAGAAGTATCATTTGTTAAATATAGAAAACTCAAGCTTATTTGTAGAGGATAGTTTTGTAGAAATGTATCTGGAACTGCTATTTAAATTTGCATATGGGAAAATACTCAAAATACATCATAACTTCATTTTGAATCTTTTTGCAATAAAAAAATCATAGTGACTATGTAATAAGTGTGTGAAAAGATTTCTCCCAAGTCTAGTGAAGTTATCTGAAAGATTTCCACAAATGTCAGTAGATTTCAGGCTAGACTGATATTGTTCCTAGAAAATATATCAGTTCTTAAACTTTATATGAATGGAATATATTTGACCAAGGCAAAATAATTTTCTTTCATCCGCTAAAGACATGAAAATTAAAGAACGCTCTATTTTCTGGCCAGTTACCAATTCAAAGTCTAGTTGTAAAATGTGAATTTCAAGGTTTCATGTAACTGATTTTTTTCCTCCCTCTTCATTTTGCATGATCACTTCTGTCACTTTGATTTATGATGATAGAGGTTATCATTGAGATTTACAAAAAGAAAAGATATATCTTGATGGCTTCTTCAAGATCTATGAGTTATAATGTTCCATGTAAGCTGTAAGATGCTAAGATGAATGCTTTCTTTTGCCTTTTTTTTTTTTTAAGACCATCATGCACATATACTTGTATGTATATAAAGTCTTTTTTCTTTTTAGATCTGTTCATTAATTTTTATTGGAAGCTTTTTTTGCAGCCTTCATGAAATCAGACTGGTTGTCTCAGTCCAGCCTGTGTGGACAAGGGCCTTTTTTTTCATTGCCCTCTGTTTTCTGTAGTCAATTACATGATAGAAAAATGGGTAGAATGCATCACAAAACTGCCCCAGAATAAATGACCACACAAGGCAAAAGCAAATCAGACTACTCTGCCAGAGCTTGCACTGATTTATTAGGTCATTTATTCAGTATAATGTCACAGCTTAGACCTCAAGCCAAGTGAATTAAATCCCTGTTTTCTCCTAGCAGTGATATGTACATGACAGAGCCACGTAAGTGTTGGGGTAACCGCAGCGGGCTTTTCTTAAGGCGCACGCATTATTGCTCTTTGTTCTTTGCAACCTTAGGCACCTTCTTGGAAGTGGAGTTGCTTAGGGAAGGGACTGAATCTGCAGCCGGCAAACTTAATGCAAACTTAAATTTCTGCAAGCACCCATGTATTCACAGTTCAGAAGTATAAAAAAAGATATCAAATCAAATGGTTTTAATTTTGCTTTAAGCCTGGTAGTAAAACCATATAATATTGATTTTAGCCTATTGCCTTTTTCTTATGTCAAAGTAATTTGAGGATAGAATTTATTAATCATTTTTGAAATTTCAGCATTTACTTTTTCAACCAGTGACTATGGAATTACATGTTTTCTAAAGAATTCCACACTCTGGTCAGTAGTACTTATTTCAGAGCTGGTGACATAAGTATTGTTTTTAAAGAACTGAATAACCTCCATCCTTTTGATCTATCTATCCTCCTATGTAGAAGTTTATCCACATACTTACATGAGACAGGAGTTTCTGTGTGTCCAAAGGAACAAGTCGTTTTCTTGGTTAAATGATTCTTAGATTTCCTTGCAGATTTTCTGGTGAAATACTTTTATTTTGAAAACTTTTTATTGAAATTCAGACAGCTAATCACAAATGATTTGTGATGAGGTTTTTTTTTTTTTTGATAAATAGTTTTAAGGAAAAAAAACTTCTATCAGTTTTCAAATAACATTTCCTTTTGAATGACAACTTTTTATTTTGAAATTTTGTTTATAGTTAGAGATTTAAAATAATAAGGCTGAAGCAAAAATATTTTAAGAATGTTATGAAATATTTTCACTGGCAACTGTAATACTTGATGTCACATTCTGAAGGAAGCATCTATATCCCTGTCTTCTCAAGTAATAACTCTGGCATCATTTATAAACATATGTAGACACTTCATTAATTGAATAATGAGAGACATCTTTTCAAAAGAATCCTCTAAGACTGTGACAGCACAGTTTAAATGGCTGTGATTTTTCATGTGTATTGTCTTCCACTTACAGAAAGTGGGAAATGAGGGTATTTAAACACACAAAGCAAGTGAGTAGGCATCTACATTTTTAAGTTCCTAAATGCATTTTGCATATCAAATCAAAAAAGTTGTATGCAACTCTAAATATGCCTCAACATTTAAAAATGTCTCTAATGATTGATAATTTAAATTGCAAAGCATTTCTACTTTTATATAAAAAACACTTAAAATTATTTAAGTGTTGAAATGAAGGCAGGAAGGGGGCTACAAAGAACTTGAATGCTGATTTCTGCTTCAGCCTTTTACAGAAATCTGAAGTGAACAAGATCTCACTCTTTTTTTTTTTTTCATTTTGTTCATTGCTTTGGTAAAAGCTCACTCTTCTCTTTGCTCATGTTGATGCTGCCCTCAGAAGTATTTAGGAGGAATACAAGCACTTTGGATGGTAGGAGTTATGCAAACATAAATATATTGCAGAACGAGGGCTCTAGCTTCCTCCTCCTTACCCCTTGCTGATCAGTTTTTTCATCTTTTCCCTTAACTTAGATTTCATTGGTGCAGTAGAAAAATTTCTCTCTCATTTTCAAATTCCACAAAATTGGGAGAATTAAATGAGTAGTAGTTAGCGAGCAGTGTAATGAGTGACATGATTTGAGAGTGCTTGCAGGTGATATCCAGAAGTGAAAATTCCCCCTCTTTCTCTGCAGCCTGCAAGACCAAGGCCAAGTGATACAAGTATTTGCCTGGAGAAAGGATGGTGAATATTGGCCACTAGCTCAAAAACTAACAAGCTTTTCAGTTTTTACACAAAACACAATATCAGAAACTACTGTACTAGAACAGATTTATTTCTTGATTGCTGGGCTGGGATCTGAGCTTAAATCAGCTGCTTCACTCTGCAATGTTTTTGTATTACTGCAGTAGTCTCTTTTTAACCTCCTCAGGCTGCTGTGCTGAGGAATTTCTGTGGGCTTTACTCCTTTAGCATATTAGAGTGTTTCAGAAGATACTGTAAAACTTTAACATCTGCTTTACGCACATATGTTACATCATGAATGTCACAAGTTTATAAATAGCCGATATAGATGGCTTTCTCATGCAAAATAGAAATAAAAGTTCACTTGCCTGTTTATCATGAGGACATGAACATATCCTGCAAGAACAGTGTTTGTGCAAAGTTCCTTATTAGCATTAGTGCACAGGTGTTTCCTCAAAGCCTGTTTATCTTGGAGTTTAAGGACACATCCATTAACATGTTTTTCTATACTATTTGCAGGAATGTTAGCTATCTGCAACAGCACCTAGGATTCTTAGACCCAGAGGTATTATTGATTTAGCTTTTCGTTTGCTTCCTTTTTAGCTTTCCATTTTTTTCAATCATCTAAGCAGTATAGTGGAAAATCAAGAGTATATCAAGAGTATTTGCAGTATTTATGCAAACCGTCCTCATTAGATGCTTGGAACCTCCCTGTTCTTGATCTTCAAATGACATTACAAGAACATAGGATTCTAACTTTAGTCAGTGCAAACAAGGCAATATGAAACTAGGTGTCTCCTGAAGTTTTAGTAATAACAAATCATATACAGCAACCTACAAAGTCTGGTTTGTAGAAACCAGTGAAAATGGAGTGACCAGTGGTTCTGTATTTTAAGATAGGTGAGTGTTGAGCTGCTCAGATAAGATGTGAGAAAACAAAACTGAATGGAATTTAACAAAGATGGGTGAAACTCAGTTCAGAAGAGCCCATTTCTAAAGAAAAAAATGAAGACATTATATATGTGAGAAGCTGGGAGGCATAAAAGGTAAAAATTCTCCCTTGTTGCCTCTTATTTCTCTGATAGGCATAAAGAAGTATCAACAAGGAGAAGAGCTGGTTTGAAATGTTTCTTTGTTGTTTTTTTTTCCCCTCTGGATTAATGCATTCTCTAAGCTCTTCTGGAAGGAAAGAATGAAAGAAATCAACCCTCTTCTTAGAGGAAACATTAATAGACTAATTTAGAGCTCTATTATACCAGTGGTGTATTCAGACAAGTAATGCAAATCTTATGTGCTGCCGTGCTTGCTAGTGAATATGGTATAAATATTTTGACAGCGAGTACAAGGGGGTTTACAGTGTTTGATAGTTCAGGTGTTGAATGAATTTCAGGGAAACTTAAGGGCTGTGTTTTGGCAGGGTGCATAGAGGATTAATTGTGAGCTGTACTGGCAACAAGGGATGTAGCACATCTGATTTCCTGTAAACCTGAAGGAAATCGTGTGTTCTAACTGCGTTACTCGGGGTTTGCAAAGATCCTCTGGGGACTAAGGCACCCTTCTCCTGAATTTCAGTAGGCTTTTAATTGCTTTAAGGAATCTCAGCCTTAGGGAACTAAGAATAAAAAATCTTCTGAGGTCTGACTTTTCTTTATTCTAAGACTGATCTATTTGGACTGAACAGAGAGATGAATCCATATTATATATTATATTTTCACCTGATTCCTTTCCTTGGTGAATTTCTCTCATGCTTAGGGATAGTGCTGTGCACAATATAAGTCTTCAAGAAGAGCTTATTTAGGGCATGCTGCATTATCAATATGTCTCATCCTTGCCTGGAGGGATCCCTTGTCCTCAGAAAAGCATTACTCCTATGGGCCTTGGTTTTTTATACATAGCTGTATTTAGCCTTGAGCATAATTTTCATGGTGAGCCAGGCCCACTGGGGAAGTAGCTGAGATTCACAGATGTATTGTTCTGTGTGTATCTTAAATCTATGAGGATGGTAGTGAAGAAGAGGAATGAAGAAGGAGGAGTGTGGGAGTCCTGCTCACTTTTACACCGTACAGATTTAGCTCTGTCCTAGATGTTTTGCTCAGTGTGTTGCTGTTGAGTGTGTGCAGAAACATGGTGGTGTATCTGTAACACAGAAGAGCTTTCCCCAGAGGTTCTTGAACCAGTAGGATTTCTTTTTGCCAGTGTAGCTCAGAGAAGGAGGCTACTGATCCCTCAGTACTTGGATAACCTCTCTGTGAAATGACTGCTCTGCTTCAGATGTCCAGTCTACCTTTAGATTTCTTCATGAATCCTAGCTTTGCCTCTCATTGCAGTTCTACACAAAAAGAAAGGATTTGGTTTCTTTACCTGCATTTTAAGGTTGTGTTTTTGTGATCTGTTGCACTTCTTTTCTCCATTATCAGCACTGAGACTGTCTATAGCAATAGCTTCCTCAATAAAGCTTATGGACACCTTGCTAATTCAGATTATCGACATGCAGCCCTGCATGAAATGTTGGCATTCCCTCCAGCTATAAGTAGAAAGAGCCCTTCATAGGAGCTCATAGGAGGACCCTTTGGCTCTGGTTGTGACACTTGTCACCAGATTCTGAAAAACACTCAACATGCTGACCTTGTGCTAGCTTGTTTGTTTGTTTGTTTTGTTTTGGAGTTTTTTTTAGTCATTTATTTTGCTGCCAAATAGGAACAGAGCTCTTGTGAAGATCTAGTCCCATGTGAGTTGATCCTGCATAAAGAGCAGATGGTGCGTGGCTTCCACAGCTTTGTTTCTATTACCAGCCGCCTTTGATTTACTCCCTTGCCTTACTTTTCCGTCTTTATTGCTTCTAGTCTGAAATAGCAGAGGCAGAGCTATTGTTATCTCTTGGCCATAGTTGTCTCACACAATATTTTCTTACACAATACTATTGATCTCTTCTCTCACTGGTATTTTTTGGCACCATCTCACAAATGCACTGTGGCCTTAAAGGGAAGGAGGAAGGAAGCATGAAATCTTTTTCATAAGGTGACGCTGTTAAGATTCTGTTGCTGCAGATACTTGAGCAGGTATTTAATTGTGAATCCTACTATAAGTGTAATGCTGGAGAAATTACAGTGTGACCTAGGTTTGGTACATTATCCCTTTGCTGCTTCAGTTGCAAATTGGTCCATAAACTCCTCAGCTGATAACAGCATCATTTAAACTGTGTGATGCTGATGGTCTCAAGGATAACATAATGATTCATTCTAGACACAGTTTTCTCAGATGATTTGTGATCTCCTCAGTGAATACCTATAGCTTTGTTCAGAGCTTCGTTCACATGTAGATTGTCCCCATGAGAGCGAGCAGGAAAAGCCAGTCTGATGAAGCTGTTACTTCTGGAAATGTAGAGACCGCTCTCCTCGAGAGCATAAATGATAGGTGCTGGGGTTCTCGCAGTGCAGAGAAGCAGTCCCTTCACCTCCTCTGTTTTTAGGCTTTTGCTAGTTTTGCTTGGTTGAAGGACCTGCATTTTTCACCTTCTCCTAGGTCAGATTTGAGTGCTGTTGTTGTGCATTTTAACATTAGTTTCAAGCCTTAATGTAGGACCTAAAAAGGTAAGATTTATTTTAGACTTTTGTTCCCTCTCTTCAGTTGTTACACTTGGCTACTGTTTGTTCCTCATATGTATGTTCTTTTATTGTGGCTCAGAAATCTGACTCCCTCCATTAGTTTCATATCTCGATTTGCAATATTTTGCAAACTAGCGTTCTTGTAATTCCAGCAACTGTGTATATGGCAGTGCAGGGTATTAATGCAGGCAACTTTACCCAGCCTAAACTGTCTTGTGGAGAGAGCAGGAGTCAGGAGAACCAAGACCTTGTGCTAATGTTGCATCCAAGTTAAACAGAAAAAAGACAAAGTGGCTGTAGCAGTTTATTGTAAGAATGTTTTAGGTTTCTTCTGTGCACCTGAGGCTACAGGGAGAACATATACTGACCATTTCCTATGCCTGGAGTGTTATATTACTAAGGGTTTTATTAAATCTTTATTTTTTTAATCCTTAAACTTTCTGGTCTTGCTGCTGTGTTCTAATGTTGCTGCATTTTAGTCTAGTAATAGATTTTAGTACTTAAACTTCGATACAATCACAATTTACTTTATGATTTCATATTCCCTTTTAATGTCTACTGTAGGTTCAAGTACTGGCTATTTCCATTTTACTATTACATTTAAAGCAGAACAGTGGTTTTTATTATATTATTCAGTCTATGTATTTTTAAAATAATTTGTTTATTATTTTTAGTTCTGTAAATGGGATGAGGTTATTCTTTCCTTAAAAAGCAATATGAGACAGATTCCCCATTTCTTATTAGCTTTGGTAGTTTTTTGCTTGCTGGAGAGGATTTTTACTTATGTTCATGGAACAAAGAAAGGGCATATCAGTGCTTGTTAAAATATCCTAGGCTTTTCAAAAGAATCTGGAAGAGACCCACTTACGTACGTAATTAGGTACATAATATTTTGAAGGAAAAAATGAAATTAATTCTTGCAAAGTATTTGTTCATGTTATCTTCCTTTCTCTGCATTTTCTTTGAATTACATCCTGTCAAGCTTTGTGAAAGTTTTTTTTCTCATGTTCAAAAAATGTCTGAAGCCATTTTGATGGAACCATCCTTGAAAATGGGTGTTTATGGTGATAAAATCACCATATGATGTATAAAATTCAGGGCAGTAATAAGGAAAAGCTAAGTAATGGGACACAAAACCATGTGAAAGTAATACAAAACAGAAAATTAAGTATATAATAGTATTAATAAATATGTAATATTGAGAAGTATGAGTTTGCAATTCCCTTACAAACTTATATTTTCATTTCATGTTGGCTGCTATGTTTTCAGTACCATTTTTGAACAAATGGACCTTTGTAGGCTCCTCTAACAGTACAGATTCATACCTTCTGAATTGTTCCTTATTCATAACTTCTTTCAAAACCACTTGCCTTCATCTGTATTTTTGCTCTACCTTGGGTCCGTACTTCCAAATACCTCAAACAATACATAGTAATAAAACCACGTAGGCAGAAAAGTCTGTGGCATTTTCTTCCTCCTAAACCAGAACTTATTTATTTTGATGAAAAATATCCTGAATACCTCAATCTGTATCATACAAAATTATTTTCAAGTTTTAATTGTTTTCAGGAAATGGCTTCAGCTGTTATACGAGGCAAGGGATGATCCAGCTTTTGAATCTCAAGTTAAATCTCAAATGGAACAGGTTTGGGATTTTCTGGAAAAGTCTGCATTAGTGTTCTTGTTTATTTCCCTTTGGAAAAGATGACATTTCAGTTGGGATAGTTCTGGTAGTGTATCTCTCCAGCTCAGTTTTTCAGTTCCAAAAAAAGATGATGATATGTGCTTAGCACATTGGTCCTTCTAACTCTTAGGCCATTTTATCGCTATCTTTCAAATTACAGACTAGAGCTGGCTGTAGAACTGGACAAATACACTCCTTAGTATTATTCTGGAGTTATCTGCTAACTCCTCATAATTCCTCACGTTTACTCATTTGCTTACTGTTTACACTTGCTGCAGGCATAATGTGTTTCTACCAAGTTTAGCCTGTGAATTGTTCATGTAATGACTGCCAGAATTATTTTTATACTCATGTGAGTCTTGATCCAGTCCCTTTTAAAACAGCAGAAATTTTACGATTTTTTTTCTATAATTTGGGCCTTGTGCCTAGTTTTGATTGCTCTCCTAAATCACACATTTCCCGGGTTAGATGTCTTAAGATACATAAACAGGATGAGCCTTTTTTCCTATTCATTGATTACCTGTGAATATCCATAATTGTTCAATAAATTGATTTTAAATGAAATAAAAAGCTTTTCATAAAGATTATGAAAGCCCTTTCAGCAGGAATGCTGTCATTAATATATATTCATGCCAATAACTGTGAGACCTGCTTCGTGACTGAACTCACATGCTACAGCGTTTGGGGTCAAGCTGAAAAATAGAAGAAATGAGAAAGAAATGTGAGAGAAAGCATCGTGTAAGCAAATAGCCAGGTTCTGTGATTTGAGAGGAAGGGCTAGGGGGGAGATTAATGATTGCTTCTGGGCTCTGTTTGTCCCCATTGTCCTTTAAAGAAAAAGAAAAAAGCATCTAACAAATTATTTTTTATATATAGATCTGGACTATATAAAGGACGTGGCCTAACTTTGCTTGTATAATCAAATAATCTTAGATTTGTAGTATGGTCTTTTGCCTTCTTGGCAAAGTTTATCAGCTTTTCTAGTTTGGATTTGTGCTTGTTATGACATTATCTTAATAAATATTTATATATTTAATCTCCTGAGTTTCAGCCAAAGATGTATGTGGTATAATGCTGAGAGAAGGTTAGCAAACTGGAGTGTCACTGCACAGTATTTCAAAACAGTATCCTTTTCATACTCGGACTGCTGTAAACTTCAAGGTAGAATCAATATTTTCCAGTTGTTCAGCTCTGCCCATTGAATTCACAATGGTCCTGTACTTGCCATATGATCCTGTACTTGAAAACGCTTAATTATGAACAGATCAGATGATTATTAATTACCTTTCCCATTATTTGAAATACTTGTTTTTAAAGTAAAAATTCTATTTTTTGCCCAAGAAACCAAGATATCCATTTGTATCTGTTTGTATTCCTAATAATGCGTTTGTTACTTCTTATACTATAATACATCTATGTTTCTAAGTATAAATGTAATTTGGGGACAGAGCTAATCAAAATCAAGCACTTTAGCCCTAAAGATGGTGCTTCTGTGCTTCCAAGAGGAGTTGGTTACATCTTTGGTTCTATCCCAAGCAAAAACTGGTCTGTAACAGGTTCAAGCTCATTTTAGACAAGAATAATATGTTTTCTGTGCAGTCATTTATTTGGCATGGCAGGTAGAAAATGCAAGTAGAGGCTTATGCAAGTTTTGGTGGAGCAGGAAAACAATAACCAAATACCCTATTATGCATTTTGTTGTGTGAGGAGCTCAAATGATCGTACTGATAGATTAAATAATGAAGTGTGTATTTACTTGATTTTTTTTGATAATTTGCTCTTACCTGAATTAAGTGCTGCTTTTGATACTGTGGACAGACCCTGAGCTGACATGAAGTAATTTGCAGTAACCTGAAGTCAATAGAGCAGTGCAGTTTGCAGCAACTCAAGATTTTTTGTTTAAGAGTTTAGTAAGAGAGAGGTGAAAAATTACTTCAAAGCATCAGAGGTTTCTTTTCCAGATAATATTTCTAATTAATATCCTAACTGGCACAAATAAGACAATTGGTGATTCTAAACCTCTTAGCTGAGAGGCTTGGGAAACTAAAGTTTCTTGACTTCAATTCAAACAATTTAAAATGTTCATGTAGGGTTTTCACAGCTGTTGTTTATTTCTCCACAGCTGCCTTGGGAGTGAGCAGTGCCACTCTTTTTCTAGTTGCCTTGAGAATAGTATCATGTTTTGAAAGGATGAGGGGAGGCTTTCATTACAGCAATCTCTACCAGCTGAAGAACTGAACCAGAGAAAAATAAAATAAAACTGTGAGATGGAGGGAGTGAGGAAGAGGAAAAGGACATGGTTCTCATGAGCTGCTAACAGTATCAAGAGAGAAAAAGGGAAGAAAGCAGCTGGCTGGTAATTTATTATGCCAACTTTAGGAGGAAAGAGAATTAAAGCAAACATAATTTGGCCATGAGCAATGTAGCACCTCTCACCTGCCCAATGATATAAAGTGCCTAGGAATAAAAATAAGATCTGGCAAAGAAAAAAACATCATTTGGAAGCCTGTAGTATTTTAGCTGCACTGGTGGGAGTTGAGAACAGGTGAACAGATTGTTTTGCATTAAACTAATTGATGCTAAATCTATGTGGTATCTTATGCCTGATAGTGATGGTCTTTTAAACCCTAGGAATATCCTAAGCATAATGTTCACCATATAGTATAAACTTTATTTTCTTCCACCTTCTGTTTTATAGTGGTCAAATTGTCTAGGCCACTTTTTTGTTTGCTAGGAGTGCAGAGCACTTCTGACCTCACTCAGAGAACAGGTAGCTGTAACATCAACATCAGCTGTTTCTCCCAAAGTTATCAGCATTTTTTACTCTCTAGTTACAGTCTAAATGCCAGTGATTGGAATTAATGCAGTATTTGCTGACGACAGAACCAGATGTTTATCCTTTCCCAGATTGTTGCTTGCTATGAGCTTGTTGCAACTACCTCATCTAAGTTTATTTCCAGCAGAGATTTGTCAGGGAGCAGGCATCACAGCACTGCTAAACCCTTTTGTTGTATATTCAAATGAGGGCAATTTGAGAGAAGAATGGATTTGATTTCAGAAACAATTTTTTAGTAGTTTTTGGCACATGGCACCTGACATTGACATTTAATGATGCTACTTCACATAATGTGCTTTATCATATCGATTCATACTAGTACTGTCTTTCATTTGAACAAGATTTATTTTCACAATTCATCTCAATTCTTCCAATAAGTTTGTCCTTGGTTTGCAAATTGCAGTAACCAGCATTGTCATCTGACAGTTGCATGCTGCTGCTGAGCATATGCATAATGTTTGCATGTTTATGACCTGCTTTGCATGTCTAGTGTAGAAATGATATAACACCCTCCAGAAAATAGTAGTGTGCTTTTATCACATCACACAGTCCCTATTTTAGGAATTAGATCTCCGTAATCCCTTAGAATGTCTCCAAGAAGCACAATTTTTCATGAGGACTTAGACCATCCCACAATTTGTTCTTCCAGGTAGACCTTTCTGTGTGCTGTTTGGTAATCTCTGGGACATGGTTATTATTAAACTAAACCAACGTGACTTTCAAGACTTGAACTTCATGGAATGTTCACTAGGATGCATGTAGGTTCTGCTATGACACATTGTTCCATTAAATATTACATGGGTTATTTTCAGAAAGTTTAGCTTCACAGGGAGGAACTTTTGTACATATCCATATATTATTTATTGACACTTGTTCCATATACACATCCAGAATGGCCTAATTCAACATCTGTTCCTGATTAAAGTGAGCATCTGGTATTTTACAGGTAATTATGAGGCATAAGCTTGTTGTCCTCCAGGCCTGCCAGACAAATCGGAACCAAGCACTCTGAGTGGATGGCAAAACAGAGCTCGGTGCTGAGGGCAGTTCTTATCACACCTTTTTCTAGGTACTTCAGGATGTGTGCAGTTTGCAAGCAGAAGTCCCTATGCGTCCAGTATTGTGCCCTAGAATCAGAAAAGAAAGATGGGGGGAGAAATAAAAGAGATATATTTCCAACAAATAGAACTAAACTGGTAAATCTGAAGGCTCCATTTCTGTTAAACATTATTCTTTGCTTGCTCTGCACATCTGAATTTGTGATCTTTCTTTTATCTTGAGAAATATACTTGTCATACAGCAAAGAAATAATGAATTAATCTATCAAACTACCGCTCAGTGACTAGGGCATGGGGAAAGAGTTTGTCCAGAGAGGCCAGCCCATAGGTTATCATTGCATTACAGGATAACAGGTATGTACAGAAACTCCAAGCAACTCTTGGCTTCTCTTGTCCTGGAGCAATGTAACTCATCATGAACTGTAAAGATGAGCTAACTTCTGGTCAGTAAATACAATATCCAATCTTTTTAAAGTATTTTCTTAGTTCATGGCTACAGAGTTTTTAAGTGCAGGAGACTGTTACCTTGAGATTCAATCTAAAAGGTCCCAAAAGGAAAGGACTGTGATCTTGTTTCTTGTTTTACTCTGTAACAATATTCCCTGTACATGTAAGCCATTGAACAGATAATCTATCATATTCATCTCTGTTAGCAGCTCTGTTAGTTACAAGACTTGATTTTTGTGCTTTAGTGTATTTACATGCATCTATTTCTGTGTGTGTGTGTGTGTGTGTGTGTGTGTGTGTGTGTGTGTGTGTACATGTATGTATGTGCAAAACAGACAAATGCCTGGCACTTTATGTTCTTTCCTTGCAATGCATAAAACAGCTGTAAAACACCAAGAACTCAGTCAGAAGTACTGCAATATAATTGCAATTACCAGCCAGGTATTGCAAACTGAAATTGTAATGCCAAAACATGTTACGACTGCTAAACGACCACTAGTACAGAAGTCGCCTGTCTGGTGGCTCAGTTGCATTTATGCTGTCTTCTAAAAAGTGATTTTTCTTCCTCATCAGCTCTCCATCGAAACTCTTACAGTTTTTATTCAGAAATAAGTAGTAATTATGTGGTCTCTGTAGCTGTAACCTCTCCTATAAACCACCTTTGAGAAGCTAATGCAATTTTAATTTTACTGCCGCTCCATATTACTTCATTTGTTACTAAGCTCTGCCAGAATTGTCATCCACGTAACTGTAAGGTTTTCTTGCCAGGTATTATCAGCCGCCAGGAGGCAGAAGAGCTGCTAATGAATAAGTCTGAGGGATCGTTCCTGGTGCGGGTCAGTGAGAAGATCTGGGGCTACGCGTTGTCCTACCGCCAACAAAGTGGGTTCAAGCACTTCCTGGTCGACGCTTCGGGGGATTTCTACAGCTTCTTGGGGGTAGATCCAAACCGACACGCAACCCTCACAGACCTTATTGATTTTCACAAGGTAAGGCTTGCTGGCCCAGATCAATAGATGACTGGAGTGAATTAATAATTTAAAGAGGACCCATGTAATCGGAAACCAAGCTGGAAAGTAGAAGTAACCATAGTGGGGAGGAAATGTGTGTGCCTGTTTAGATATATGAATACATTTTCTACAACAAGTCTAGCTGTAACATTTAGAGCTTCTTTCTTTTGTTGCAGCAAAGCAGGGAGTTTCTTACATTATTTCAGGCTTTGAGCATGTATTTGTGTAACCCTTGTGCCACATCCTTAAGTGATGCCTGCTTTATAAATGGGCAAAGAGCTAGCAGAGCTAAAACTTTGAGCCTCTGCTCTGTGAAATAGGACTGGAAATACTATAAGAAAGAACTTCTAACAACATTTCAGCATTTCTCAGCCTTTGATGTGAGGGATATAACATGCAAAAGCATAGGAGTGGGGCACAATAGTAAAAAAAGAGAATGTGGAAGGGTTCTTTTTAAAGGATGTGCAAAGAGGCATTCCTTATTACTTATACCTAAGGGAAACATTTACTATGAGTTTTCAGTGACTCTAGATGGGTTTAAATTATTTTGCCTCTAACTCATGTTTTCTCTGCCAGACTGTGACTAAATGGCAGCACTCTTTCTGATACCGTAGGTTGTTTTCATCTTATATTTCCTTCTCTATCTTTTTCATGTTTTCCTCTTGCTTTTCTCTCTTAGACACCTATAAAATGTTTCTTTCCCTTTGCAGAGCAAAGGGATGGTTTTAGGGTTCAACCTACAGATGGTTGAAATCACAGCATTTTTGTATGTTAATATATGTTTTTGTATGTTGTATGTGTTAATGTATTTTAACCCACTAATTAATGTTAGCACACATTTTCAGTGGCGCAATTACAAATAAATCAAGAAAATAGTCGATAAGATTCTTCTACTGTTCTGTACATTTTATTGTGTTTATTTGTAACTGGTTACCTGTTATAGTTGAATTATTTCTTTATTCCTGTCAGTTGCTTTTTTTAGTAGACAGGCAAAGATTTAGACATCTCTGAATCTCATTTTAATTGTTTTTATCTTTCTAGGAGGAAATCATCACATCTTCAGGTGGGGAGTTACTGTTGGAGCCATGTGGGCAGCAGAAGAATCCACCAGACTACAGCCCTTTATTTGAATAACGATTAAGGACTAATAGGAATAAATTTTGGGTAGCCCGATAATGCATAGGCACACAAATAAATGCAAATTACAAAATTAAATGAACTTTCAAAGCCACTTGTCTTGTGGCCAAAGCTATCCTCATTAGAATGTCCAAGACATTTCTGTTTCATCTAAACATGTTAAATTGCTGACAGATTAGAACAAATGGGAAGTATTCCCAGAAATTCTTTCAGGGCTTATGGACAGTTGCATTGAAAGCTAAGGTTCTCTCTTGATTTTCACCTAATGTGTAAAACTGAAAATGCAGAATTACATCATTCTAACAGCAGGAACTACAGCAAGTTTACAAATCACTCAGTGGAAATACAGTTTTGCTGAATGGGAGTAAATTTGCAGTTTAAAACAGTGCATTAAAGATGGGCAGTTCATTCTGGTTTGATTTGTACCAACCATCACAATTCACAATGATCCTGTGTTCTGAGGTTTGTGTCATGCCAGATGCATGTGTCGTGCCAGATGCATGCCTGGTTTTCCTTGGCTGTGGTTCCAACAACTTTTTCTAGTTGAGCTACCAGTGAAGGTCAGGGGAGGATGTGCATCCCTAGAAAAGGTACAAGTAATAACATCACTTTCATGCTATTTCATCTTTTCACAAATGCAGTGCGATCTTCATGAATTTGAGATATCTATATATACTAAAAAACATGAGACTGGATGTGAAGGCTCTAGATCTATATAAATTAATTGCTTGGTGTCTGGACTATAAGCAAACTCATCACAACAGTTTATTTGGCCTCCTGAAGTGTGTGACCTGGCAGCCCAGAGCTCAGTGAGTGCTAGAGATGTAATCCTGCATTGGAATTTCGTGAAACTGTGATCTGGAGATTACCTGGAGATGGATCTTTAAAATGAAATAGAGCTCTGCAATCCTGAATAGAGAAACACATATATCGGCCTCTAGTAATATTTATAGTCTCTGTTAAACACACAGATGCCTTTCTAAAGAGAAACCAAAAGAGATAGGTCTGACCTGGGGTTGCAGTATGCCTAGTATAGATCTTTTCAGACACTTGAATCCAGAATGGTGCAGAGCAATTCACTTTGCCTTTCAGATTTGGAATCTGAAAAATCCATCACAGTGTGTGAGAGAGTTGCTTTTTCTAATAGAAGATTTGCTAAGATGTGCTAGTTGACCCTTTCCAGGGAGCCCAGTATCTTCTTCCAAGAAGATTGCTCTGTGCTTGCTCCTGCTCCACAGGAAGCTAAGAACCAGCTCAGCCTCTTACTGGGATTCACAGCTGCATCCCTTTCATCACAGAAGAAACAGACCTTTAACTACTTTAAGTACTTTACTTTTTAACCTTAATTAAGTATCCATAGATCTCTCTCTAAGGCCAGACAGCAGCCGCTGAGCATGGAGGTGAAGGGGCATTCAGGGTCTGCAGACTACTGGGTACTTGAGGTGGTATTTAGACATGGGGACATCTTTGCATCCCAGTATTTTGCATTTATGAAGTCTAAAAAAGGGAAAGCTCCTTCTCTTTGGAATATTATTTAAGTTACTGTACACAGTTTTGGGAATGTTTTTAGATAGAAGAAAAATTCTTCTATATTCTATGTCACATTCGTAGAGAATGATAATACAGTTTTTATATCTAGTGATATATCATCAGCAACTGCCTGTTTTGCTTCATGGATAAGAAGGCTTGGAAAGCCAGTTCTTCAGCTAGTGTGTTCTGCTTCAATTTAATTAACACGTATAGGGCAACAGCATCATTTTATTTTCTTAAAAATACAGTTTTCTTAATTTTCTAAATGTTTCTGTTGGTATTCCATTCATTTCTCATTTTAGGCTTTACTCGACATTAGAATAAATTCCTTGTAAGTTGCTTTGCAAATGAAATTACTGTCTGCAAAATTGCAGTTTTATCTTGAGAGGTTTATTAGGCTAATAAATGTCAAGATTTTCAAATAAGAATAGTTTTTTTTCCCACAGAGAAATAATGAAAAGCAGCCAGACAATTCATAGAGTACTAGCAAAGAAAAACTCAACAATATATAACCAGAAGCAGCAGCAATAAAAAACAGTGCAACTTAACTGAAGATAATTTTTGAGGGAAACAAAGGGAGATCATAGCAAGCAGAAATTAAGAACAGAAGCTTTCCTTGGTATAGATGTGCAGCTGCTGCCAGTGCACTGTAGGGCAGTGGGGAAAGTACAAATGTGGAGGCGATATCTTCTAAGTGAACAATTGCTTCTTGTTTCCTTCCAGAAAATAAATGGACTATGAAAAGATAACCATTTAGTAAGAGAGGGAAAGGGGAGGGGGGGTAAACATGGAAAATGGAGAAAATGAAAAAGGGAAAATGTGCTTATTCCATCATTTTTAAAGCATTTTGCTTGACTTGTGCTGCACTGGGAGGGAGACTTGACACTGCTCAGAAATTTCAGCTGTAAAATGTGCTTGAGCTTTCTAGCTTGGTGCTAGATTTCACACACACAACGGTTGGGCTGGTCCATATTTCAGCTCTGAATGCTGGATCTCTGCCACCCTGTCTGCCTCTGATGTTTAGTGCTGTCTGAGCTGTTATCTCTGTATATGTTCTTTCTGGTGCTGCTGTTACATTGCCTGAAATTGGCTAGCTTTTTTATTCCTCTATTACTCAGTAACCTTCAATTCATGCTTCCTGATCTGTTTTTCTAGTAGCAGCTATTGTTGAGTTAGAAGAGGTGCAGGTTATAGATTCTCATGATAAGATTTCCTGAGAATATTTATTGTCAATAAGACCACTGTGAGTAGTGACACCTATTATGGTAATCCTATTTCACAGGGAAGCAACAGGAACTTCAAAATTCTTAACTGAATTGAACCTTTCTTTACATCTGTTTCATAGCAAGGAAATATGGTATACAAGTTTCTACATTTGTTTGTTTGCATTTTTGGAAAAGCAGCTCTTGTGGATTTATTCTTGCTTCTTGGATCCACTGATGCATCTGTTCTGATTTTGTTTTAATCTCTTATATGTACTTATAAATCTCTCCAATTTAATAGTGCTGTCTTCTCTATAAGAGAGCAAAAACCAAGCAAAAAAATTGACAGCAATAATGGATAATTTTTCAAGCTTTCTGAAAGTATATAGATGCCAGTTTAGCATCTAATTGCTGTAATTAAATAATTATGTAGTGGGAATATCTGCATATTATTATACATTTAAAAGCATAATCTGTCAGCTATTACATACTGAATCTCTATTGTGTTGAACACTAAACAAAAGATAGTTTCTGCCTCAAGAAAGAGATGTCTACTTAAAAATGTTAATTACAGCAAAGATTACAGTTTTCAGACTTCCTGCGTAGAAATTGCTTCCAAGGACCATAATTCAGACTAAGAATTTCCACTGATTTCCAATTACTTTGAATCAAATGCACTACAGAATATATACTTCTATTTTGTTGTAAGAATAAGTACATTTGCATTACTTATACTCTGGGGTCTGATTTTCAGGTTGCCAAGGTCTGACTTTCTCTTGTTTTATAATGCTTTTGCTTTAAGGTTCCTTTCTTCCTCTCCATCACGATAGGGTTAGTAGCCTCTGTGAAGTAATAATGTGTCTCTGGCCAGGCTTTCAATTGCTGAATGAGGTGTCTGCACTTGCACAGAGGTTTGATTTGTGTGTCCTGCGGTGAATCTTCTGGATACATGCTGTCTGATGATAATGATGCATAATTGATTTTTATAGCTAATTTCTTGCCACACAAGTGCTGTGTGAAACTTTCTCTTCAAATATTTGTTTACTGCAAGTGATTAGTCCTGTAGCTTGTATATTTACATTAGGGTCCATAGCTAATGCATATTTTCTACTAGGCTGGAGCCTTCAGTGAGTTTGGTTTCTTCTTTACTGGAATTTCTTCTGATAGTTTTAAATTAGAGTTCTATAACTTTGTGGTATGTTTATTATACATATGTGACTTTTTGAAGAGAAAAAAATAGCTCTATTGTCACTTTGATCTGTGTGCAAAGAAAACACTGAACTTAGCTTGTTAGTTTTAAAGTTTAGCTGCCATTCCTGCCCTGTTCTTCAGTTTTAATGAGAAGGTCACGTACTCACAAGCAATGAAGAGGAAAGTAAGAAGTGTTTTTATTTTGTAGAATTTTACATGTAACAACTGACAACATTTTGAATTAATTATTTCCTGAGACATTGTTTCTGCTTAACATTCAGATGGTCTAGGCTGAGACCTACTATTATTTTTCCCCTTATCACAACAGTAAAAGGTAAGGGAATATTCATGCTGTGTTTGAAGAGGGCCCAAATGGAGTTGAGTCATCAAGGTTACAGTGCCCCAGAACGAGTGCAGAAGTAGCACATTAGAGAAAACAAAACAAAAAAGACTCCAACAAAAAGAAGTCAAGGAAAGAGCAAGCTTGCATGCTAGCAGAAACGATTTGATACAGAATCTGGTAAAGACACATTTTATGTTGTAGGTATGTAAAATTACAAGTGTTTGCAACTTCCTGTTGGTAGAAGTCAGTTGGAATACTGACTTCTTAGAAAAACAAAAGGAAAAAGGAAGACTGAACATCAGTTTCTCTCCTCTAAACCTAAATCTCCTGAAAAGAAAAACAGAAATACTAGTCTTAGACAAGTTATTATGCATTCTTGCAAGGTATATGGGATAAAAGATTTTTTCAATGCACTATACACTTCTGTTGTGATTTGAAGAATGTAGAGAATGAACACTGCTTGTCACATAAAACCTCATTAACTTTTCAGTGTAACTGGGTAGCTTGATTGTTTGCTGTTCTTATGTGCTATAAAGTTATGTTGAAAAGTTAACCATGCTTTATGTGGAAAGCAGAGTTCATCCTCTTGTAGGAAATGTTGTCAATAGTGTAAGCTAGAAAATGTCTCCCATCTAGAAGTTGAAACTTAATAATGGACTTAATTATAGAAAATCATTTCAGAGTGGTCTGTGCATCCCACTTAGTAAGATAACCTCTTACTCTCATGTTTCTTCTTGCTCTGAGATTACTGTTGCTTGCAATAGCCTGGCACTAGGAAGTATGCTTTCCGTAAAAATAATAATTCAGCTTGTACTTTATGGAAGAGTTAATAATGTGTATGAGAATGACTGTGATGGTTTTGTCAAGAATACTCTCAGAGAATCACAGGGTTTGGAAGGGACCTCTGAAGATACCTGGTCCAAGTTCCCTGTGCAAACAGGATCACCCTGAGCAGACTGCTGAGGAGCACATCCCATTGGGGGGGCAAAAGTAGGAGCAGCAGTGACTAAACTTAGTCCTGGTGTGAATGCCAGATAGTATTTTGTTACCTCTTTGGGGCTGTAGTAGCAGCACACTGGTGCATCCATCAACAATCCAAGTTACAGTGTGCTGTATGCTGGAAGTGACCTTTGTTTTTAAACAGCACGGTAATGGAAAGCAGCAAATGGGCCGCTCTGTGGTGCGAAAGGTGCACCCAGTTGTCATGCTTAGGCTCCACAACATGGACTGAAGTTCGTATGTCACTCAAAACTAGTCCTTGGTTGATAAGTGTAAGAATTACTTACAAGGGCTATCATATGAAATCATTTTTCTCTTCTATCAAAAGGGAGCTGAGCCGTTCTTAAAAATCTTCCACTGAGTTTTTAATGGAAGAAATGTCCTGTTCTCAAAATACAAGATTCTCTTAAAAGGTTTCAATTTCTAGAACTAAATTAGTATCTTTAAATATTAAAAGCAGAAAAAAAGAAAAATACACAGAAATTTATCACAAAATTATCACTTTTAAGTCAGTCTTAAAAGCTTTTGTGTGTTTTGATGTTTTATTAGGTATCTAGTCTCTCCATTAATGCTACTTGCTGTTTAAGGAAGAATGTAAATACCCAGGAATAGTTATTCAAAGTTTCAAGCTAAAAAAAATTTATGAAATTTCAAATGAAATTCCAGATAATATTTTCTCTGGAAGAAGCAAACAAATGAAAAAACTCCATCAAAGTAGCACGGTGAGTTCAGAAAAAAGAACTGATTGTGATTTTGAATATGGATTTATGGTGCATATTTGAATCTGTTTTCTATTTATATGCTACAAAAAGGTTTGTTGAAAATTAAAGAGAATAATAAAAAAAATATATATATGAAAGCAAGTTTTCTATTCCAATTTGAAAAAAATCTTCATTATTTTTGACTATGCTGATGTAAAATGCTAAGCTCATCTTTAAGGAGATTTTCATTTTATATATATATATGTGTGTGTGTATGTGTGTTCATATATAAATATACACATACACTGTATACAGATATTCAGCCCACAGTATAGCATTGGTATATAAAAACAAATGAACAGCTTGGGCTGCATTTTTTCAATAAAAGTCACGTATGAAGTTCAACTTCATCCGCAGTTCTAGGAAAATGTACTAGAGTATCTACTCTGTCAAAGATCACTGATTCTTTGAGGGGATGTGATATCAGGGGAAAGTGTGAAAACTTTTGAAATATTGAAGTAATCTCATGATAGAAAAAAAAAAAAGCCCTCATGCCTGACTAAATAAGTGTCAGTTTGCAGAGGTAAAAACCAAGGCAGTCCTATGAAACTGCAGCAGCCATCTTCATCCTATTGGTAAGCAGGTATTTGCAGATTTTGTTGAAGTCAACATGAAGTAAATTGGGGTCAAGAATGTCACAGCTGTTTTTCTTTTTTTTTAAATTCTTTTCTACAACACCACACATGCACTCTTGAAGGGCTAATCCATCTGTTCTCGGAAGTTGTTCAAAATCCAATGGACTAAAAATACTCTGTCTGCTAAGGAGACAGTCAAGGTGATTTTAAAAGGCTTGGATGCTTTTACTTTGGCCATAGTCTGTACATAAATTGAGGCATCAGGGCTTTTCTTTCCTCATCCTTCTCCTTTCCTAGACCCATTAATAATGAACCAAATGAACCAAATTCACAACAATCAAGGAGGAACCTGCCTGCTGGCTAATACTCTGTTTGTAATACTGTGTCTGCACCTGCCCATGGCACTAAAATTCATTTCAGGCTACACTTTAGTAATTGATGATCACTTGCCATATCCCTTTATAAAGGTTTTTTTTATCAATGTCTTTTGTGGTTCATTTTATATCAGCGGCAAATCAATGAAATTTTAATGGAACGGAGTGCTCTACTTCAGACTGAATTAATGTTGCTTTACCTGGTTCCATAGCAAGTGAAGTCTGGAAGGGTAATAGGTCTTGAGATGTTTCCTTTGATAGGCTTGTTTCTGCACAATGGTGATATCCTTGTGATCTGCTGTAATAAAAATTAAATGCCTTAATAAACTTAGTTTAACAGTAGCAATATGCAATGGGAAAGAAAGCTTAGTTTGGAGCCCACAGCTATATCCATGATGAAGCAGGATGCAGATGTCACAGAGAACATATTAACTGCTAGAATACTAGAGAGGGAGTCAGGAAGGAGAAAGTCTCAACTGGTTTAAAAATCTCCCAAGCAAGGTAATAATTATGCAGGCACAGGAAATACCACAAGGTTGTGAACTGAATTCCCCTCTTCAAAGCTACAGCAGGACCTGCTGTGTAATCAGCGTCATCCCTTGGCACTACCAAGCAGTGGTATCAACCAGAGCATCCACAGTGTAAAGGCCTGTGAAATACCGAGTTCCTGCCTGTGAACGCGGCTCTGGCGCTTCCAGTGCATAAACCCATTTTCTCTGTTCAACAGAAGATGTGGAGCTTAAGGATCCAACATCCAATAACTTTTCATGGTGTCTCAAAGTCAACTGTTCAGCAACGTAATGAAACTATTTTCTCCCTCATAGAAAGGATTTATCCATTGCCCTGTAAGTCATATGGACTAATTTCAGCAATATTTCATGTTGATTTTCATTACTAAAGTGATTAAAAATTATAGCACAAAAAAAAAAATCTGTTTCTGTACTAACTTAAAAAGATGAGGAAGAAATAGAGGCCTTTGACAATTTTGCTCAAGGCTTGTTTCAAGTAGCTCTATCAGGCATAGCTAGAACTGAGGCTGTTTGTGTCTTCTTTTAAGAGGTGCGCGCAGTAGAATCAGCTGTTCCTGCTGACAAGACAACAGTGAGTCACAACATCAGACACAGGCTTGCAGCCTGGGGAAACTGTGTACGTATAAAATGTGGGATCAAAAATCCAAATGTGTGCATACATGCTCATTACCAGGGAATTCTTATTAACACACACATGTTTGGAGAGGGAAATCTTAAAGGCTGATTCACTGTTTAAGTTTTTACCTTTGTGAGGGGGGAAAAAAAGTCTATAATCAAGATACATTCTCTCTGGTTGCACTCTGCTATATTTTTGTGCTGTACATTTTGCTTACGTAGTCTTAGGTTCTCTGTATCCTTCTCACCTACTGCCTGTGAAATTAACCTTCCCTTTTTGTCTGAAGCCTGATGTTGATCAAAGACTGCCTGTCTTCAGGTCTGAAAAGCTGCAAATGAAGTTTTGATCACGCTGCCTTGGACACCTGTTCTGTGTCTAGCACAGCTCTTTAGCTCTGTTACGATCAGTATCAAACGAACACTGTGATCTGTGTTTTCCAGCTGTTATTGTACAATACTTGTGTCAGCAAGCTGTAGGTGACAGCAAAATCGATACGAGACTATGTAGTTTCTGATTTTTGAAAGACTTAAATCTTTATCAGCTACTTATAATTACCAAAATCAACCTTCTTTTCTCCCTCTGTCACCATCTTCCTTCTTCTCGAAGTTATTCTCGAAGAAATCAAGAATTCCAAATTTCTGTGTTATGTGGATTATTTCTGTGTTATTATATGGATAAAATAAGGAATTGTACTAGATATTCTAGAATTAATAGGCATTCTTCAGCTTCAAAAAATTGCATTACAAATCCAGTTTCCAAATGCAGAGATTTAGGCAATTTCTCTATATTTTCTGCAGGAGCCAGAATGATGCTAGCCTCAGACTTTTACAAATTACTTCAATCTTCTCCCCACCTCCCCCCCTTTCTTTTTTCCATAGTCATTTTGAGAAGCAACATTTAAATTTATTGGTGATATTCCCGCAGCTAATAGGCTCTTGGAGATGACAAAACTCATTTAACAAAGTTCTGGTGATCTTTCTATTATAGCAAAGCAATAAATATATTGTTTTATTATTATCACGTTCAAGTTCTAAAGTGAATGGGAAGATATAAAACCTTTAATTAAAATTATTCATAAGCCATATGGGACTTGATAAGAAATGATTTATCCCTGTATTGCTTATTTCCTTGTTTATTTCATGAGTTTATTTTTCTTGGCAACTGGTGAAGTTGAAAGCAGAGTTTTGGTTAGATCAAAGCTATCTGTGCAATGGGCAGCATCACAGGGCCATGCTTTGGGGGCAACAGCACCATCTCCAGAGGTTGTTTTAATCCAAGCATTTGCTTGAAACATGTCAGATGAGGGGCCTCTATGTGCCCAGTATGTGTCCAGTCATGCAACTCCAGCAGCAGCCTCACAATATTTGTCTGATATTTAATATGAATTTCTCATGTTCCAACTTGTTTTAATTATGTATAGTTTTCTCGGGATGAATGTATGAGAAAGTCAAACTCCATCTTCTCCAGGCTCTCCTCCTGTACCATGTTTTCCTGCCAGTGACCGCCATCGTGGCCTCACTCTGTTCCACTAATATCCCTTAGGTACTGGCACGCCTGGACTGGGCACAGTACTGCAGAAGGGGTCTGAGCGGTGCCACGCACAGGGAAGGATCCCAGCTCTGGGCCTGGGGGCTCTCCTCGCGCTACCGCTGCCGGGCTGACAGTGCTGGACAGCTCCGCGCGGGCCGCTCCGGCTCTGCCCGAACGGCCGCGCCCCAACTGCCGCGCGTGCCCCTCTCTACCAACGGCCGCCTCGCGCGGCCACGCCCCTCCTAACGGCCGCCTCCGAACACCTGCGCCGCGCGCCCCTCCTAACGGTCATTCCAACGGTCGCCTCGACGTTCGCGGCGCTGCCTCGGGCTCCGGCCGCTGCGGCGAGGGCAGGAGGTGGTTAGAAAGTGCTGCTGCGTTCCAGTACTGGCCCAGTGAGACTGCTGGAGTTGGCATTTCCTCACGGGCACCTGCTTTAGTCAGTCTGCACAAACGTGCAAGGAGAAGAGTGCGGGAAGGGGCTCATGGCCCTTCCCAGCTGGGCGGCTTTGCTGGAGAAAGCCCCAGTAGCTGCTGCCATCTGCGGGCGCACCCCTATTTACTGGGTCCTATCTGAACCGAGGCTCGAGCGCAGGCTTAATGAAACTTCTGCATAGTTTACCTGCTGCCAGTTTGTGGACTGATTGAAGGTCTCATATAACCTAGTGTTTCATAAAATTCAAGTGGCAGGAGGGAATTTGTGGGGATTCACTACTGCGCTCTAAGGATTCTTTTTTTGCTGAAGAGGGCTAGCTCCACTCTGCCCCTTTTATCTGGTCAGTAAAAGCAGAAAAACCTGTAAGAAAGCTGCTGTGTTTGCCCCCAAAACAACTGGGAGAAGCGCTGTCCTCCTTCAGCAAGAGTCGTCTAGTGAAGACTGCTAGGTAAGGTCTGGTTTTTACCGTTGATGCTTGGTTTAGTTCCCTATGTTTGGCAAGGTAAGGCAAGGGACTGATCAGTGTTTAGGATAGGAAAGTCCAAGTTCAAATCTAACCTGGAAGGAATCTAAGGAAAAAAAGCATCCAACATGTTTTCTTCACTGTTATTCAAATCAAATATTTATTATCAAGGATATTAAAAAAAAA
>JAUBOD010000125.1:1010182-1026582 GCA_032353885.1 Nothura maculosa
TCCCTTGTGCTAGCACAGGCTAACTCAGAGACCAGCTGAATGTAGGAGGCTTTCTATGTTTGCTAGACGTGTGTATAGTGTCAGTTAATGTTGTTATGTTGGAGTGATGACAACATACACCCTTAATAAGTACCTGCAAGAATCATGTGGCTTGGTTACTGTATGTGAAACATGTCTTGGTTGCAAATGAATGGAGCAGACCTTTGTCAATGTCTTTTTTTTAAAAAAAAAGATCTCTCAAAGCACCACCTCACTTTCTATGAGAATCATAGGAAGCTGAGGTGCATACAAAGTTAGACTGAAGAGATGACTCTGAAGAGTGGATTTACTTTGTGATAAGTAATTAGAATGATTAATTAGGTAATCTATATACAGCATGAAGGAAAAGCACCTGAAAACAACCACTACTGTTGTCTAGAGTCTTGCTACAGACCATAATTTTATATGCTCTTCTAATGAAATGTCAGATCTTCACTGTGATTTCCCAACTTCTGTATAATTAGTTGAATTGTAACAGTGAATGCCAACTGAGATATTTTTCCATGCAGTTGTATCAATATAAATATACACTGTAAAGTAAACAAAATTGATGTGACAGTTTTCTTTTTGGAAGCTACAGTTTATCTGTGATTTAAATAATAGTATTATAGCAGGAAAAAAAAAGACCTTTTAAGTAAGAAAATAATTGATGAACATTAAGGAGCAATTAAGCAAACTTTAGAATGGGGGTAATGATGCCATTCACTAGTAGTTCAGATAAAATGAATTACCATTTTTCTCTCAGAATACTTAGTCAAAATTATTGAATTAAAAAAAGATAATAAATCTTATACTTTAGTGGCAAGTAATGATTTCTATATCAAAGGCTCCATTTTTGCTTTTAATACTAAGAGAATATTTTGAAGAAGGAATATTTCTTCCCAAGTTTATCTGTTTTTGAGCTACATCACCCCAAAACTAATTCTTCTTTCCCTACATGTCTTTCATCAGGTTAACTTTGAGAAATGTGTTTCCAACCATTTAGAATTTCTTTTGATAGAGTAAAGGGATATTTAGTAAATTTTTATTTCAGCTGTAGCCTCTATTTCAGATTCTAGCCTACAGGGGTTTGTTTCTGTGGATTTAGCCTGACATCTTTTAATATGCTGAAACAGGAGCATGGCACATTCAAACTGTGATTATATTTTATTGCCTGAGACTTCATCATGTTCATTAGATCTTGAAACTAACATTTTCTTGTAAAAGTAAATATGTTACCACTAAAATTTACCTGGATAGATATAAAACATAGTTGTACTAAAGACAGGTCACATATTTTTATCCCATGGAAATTCAAGGAGCCACAGGGCTCATGGAGTCTTTTCATTATTGTTGTCCTCATCAGTAGTGGACCATCTCTGTGCTGGAAGTATGGAACAGCTAGTCATCTTATGCCATGTATTACAGCTCTTAGAGTAAATCTTCTGACTATGATTTTCTGGCATGATTTGTACCCATCATGACAACATGGCAAATGAGAGCTGAAAAGGACCAAAGTGTTTACAAACTTTTAATTATTTCAGTGAATTGTCTATCAATATGTGATAACCAGCTGACTTGATGAACTAATTTTGTAAAAAGCCTTAAATCTTCTTCTTATTGTGGTAATTGCTGTTGCTACTAAGATTTATTTATTTATTTATTTATTTAACTTTTCTTATTGGCACACTTTCCTGAACTTTCCATCTAACTATCTGTAAGTGGGTATTATTGCTGTGTCCTACAGTAGTTTATTTGATAGTCCCAACAAAATGAGAAGTTGCTGTTGACTTTGTAAAGCATGTGGGATGAAGAAAAGACAAAAACGTTTCAAAAAAAAACTATTTAAAACTTTTCATCCTTAAATAAAGAGCATAGATTTTTTCCATGGCAGTGAAGTATCTTTTTCTGCTGTGGTTTTGGATTGATTTTGGACTACAAATAGTAGTTTAGAAAGGAATCACATTATAGCAAGAGAGAGCTTGGGCTACCAGTATAGCATTTAGATAAATCAAGAGCCATTCTAATCCCAAGTGATTTGTTGGAACACCAAAATGTTGTGTTGCCATCACTTGGAATATGCTATCCTTGCTTTGCACTAAATACTGTGTGTGTACGTACGTGTGTAAAATCTGCTGTGCTAACTGTGACACGTCAGGGACCTGCAAGTGAAACTAGTCATTTTGTTTGGTCTCAGTCTGGGGTCTCTGTTAGTCTGTAAGAGGAAGGTATATTACCTAAGCCTCAAAATGAAATTGGTGTCCCTTATTCGTAAAATTAACTAGAGGAAAATGTTCAACCTAGAGAATAATGTTACTGCTTAATACAGAAAAGAAATGGTCCATGTACAACAGTCCTAGTATTAAAATAAAAATTGCAGTTCTTCAGAAGTCTTCAGACTCTTCCTTCCTTACACCTTGCTAAGCATTCACTCACTGTGAACCAAATGAGTACTCATTCAGAATGATACCTATATACTAATAGCATTCAAAAGATTTGGGGCTAATTTTGTGGTTAGTGAGTTGGGAAATTAGAAGATGTACCATGAAAATACTAAAAATGAGGAAGTTCTGGGCTCAGCTTATTATTAAAGCACTGAAATGAAATCATATGTTATTTAAAAAGTGATCTTATTAGGAGTTCAGGATATTTTTCTTATAAAGTCATTGCAAATGGTAACTACAGTTGCTCTTAGCACTATGCAGAGGCTAGTACTTGAAATAGGTATGTTGGAACCTGAGTATCTTGTATTTGCCTGTTCTCGGAGCATGCCTGCAAACAACTATTTTAAAGGTATATCACTATAAAGAGAGATGGCTTTGCTGCTTCTACTGGGACTAGAATTTGAGTGTTTTTCTCTGTTTCATCCAGCTCTAATACTATGGTTAAAGGTCAAGACTCTTAATCAAATCTCTAGAAGTGTTCTATAACTGATTTCTTACTGGGATGAACTTTCTCACAGAGAATTCTTGGAGTCTCTGGTTTACTGAAGTTGTCACCATAAACTTCTGATGTTACGTAGCAAAATTAGGTTAACAGCTTTGAAAGTAAATCAGGAAAAATCTTGTGCATCTTAGGTACTCTGTTGTAATACTTCAGCCAATTCAGTCTTCTGTATGCAGGCACACAGAAGAAATAGCCTGAGGGTCAGTTAGATGTGTTATTTTAGCAGCTCAACAAAAATAAGTTTATAATAAGTTTATAATATAGATCAGTACTGATATAGAAAAAATCTTCATGGTGGTTTCATTTCCCAGAATTTGGAGTGGATGGGAAATGAACAAGCAAAAAATCCGAACATCAAACCTCAGTGAAATTTGAGAAAGTATGATATTAGGAATGGAAAAATCCAAGCCAGAAATCTCAAAACAGAGTCAATAATATCTCAAAGGATGAAACTTTGGAACATATATGTTGCTGCGATATTGCTGTTCTATTACACAGTGCCAATGCAATTGGACTGGGATGGAGGAGGATTTAGTAGTGACTCCTGTTTTCACATTTGGGTGGATGATTTGTCTGTCAAAACAGTGTATTATGTGGTCACAGAAAAAATGGTAGCACTGTTGGCAGCTAATTAAATTATAACAGAGGTCCATTGACTTTTTTTGTTGTTGTTGGCTGTTTATGAAGTTTCTAGGGGAGTATGTGTACCCACTAAGGTTCATAAGGAGCTTCTCATCTAGAAGGACCTGTAAATTATGAAAGCAATTGTTGTTCTGCTATTTTAACCTGAATGTGTGAGCAGAAGTCCCGAGTCTTCATGACTACAGATCACACTGCCCTTATCTTGGTTCATTTAATCCCCATATTTAATAACCTTTACTGCTTAACCCTTTCCTAGCATGCAACTTTCCTAGCATTTAGATAGAATTATGTTCTCTCTTGATTTCTAGGAAACATCATATTTAGAAATATTCTTAATTGTCCAAGAAAACATTCTTACTGTCTTGAAAGGTTTGTTCACTTTTTGCACAAGCTGGCTGTGCTGATTGTGGGCTCTTTATTATGTCTGTGTTTTACAACCTGGAATAGAATACAAAATAGATCACAGAATGGTAGAGGTAGGAGGGACCTCTAGAGCTCAAGTCCAACTTCTAGAGCACCTTGTACAGGGTTATATCCAGGGGGATTTGGAACATCTCCAAAAAGGTAGGCTCCGTAACTTTCCTGGGCAGCCTGTTCCAGGGTTCTGTCGCCCTCACAGTAAAGTTCTTCCTCATATGGAGATTAAACTTTTTTTTTCTTCTTTTTGATTTGTATCCATTACCCTTTGTGCTGTTACTGAGACACCAACAATAAGAGTTTGGCTCCATCCTCTTTATATTCTCTCCTCAGGTATTTGTACATATTAATAAGATCTCGTCTCAGTCTTCACTTCTTCAGGCTAAACAGGCCCAGCTCACTTAGTCTTATACAATAGATGCTCCAGTCTTTTCATCATCTTCATCACTCTCTGCTGGATGCTTTTTAAAAGTTCTTTATTCCTCTTATCCTAGGAGGATTATTGCACACAATAATGCTGTAAAGAGTTTGAGATTGGATCTGGATTTCTTGTAATCAGTATCTGTGTACACATGAACAGAATTGATTTGCTGCTTTTTCTTAGAACCTTCTGTAGTCTTGGTTTCTTTAGTCATTGTCATTCAAATACAGTGAGATTTTTTTTGGTTTTGTTATTGATCATGAAATTAATATTTGACCAGAAGCAGGCGTTCAAAGCTGTCAGATGATTCCAAAGGAAAGTGTGATCAGTGCATTAAAAAAAACAATATCTGGACTGGAGGTTAGCTTGTATAATCTTAGCCTTATGATAATGAATGACTACAGACCAAAACTGTGTTTTGGGAACACATCACATAATAATTGCATTGCTCCAGTAACATGATAGGACATCAGTCATCCCCTGGCGGATATTGGGGGCAGTTTCCTTAAAGTAGAAACAAAGTATTCTTGAGAAGCATTTTGCCCAGATGCAACTGAAATGCATAAGACGTAGATGATGAGATCTAACTGCAGTCTAATTTAGTAATTTCAGCCTTTGCTTAAGTCATACTCAAAGGTTTGATTCCCCATGCCAAATCACTTGGGTTCTGTGCATCAGTCCTATTTGTAGCGTGGGAATAGCATGGATAGCGTGTGCTATGAGAGGGCAGAATACCAATACTGAAGTCTCTGTGGATAGCCACCTATGTATAGCCCTTTTGCCTATTTACATGATTAGTACTGCTGATCTGCATTAGAACATCTGTCTGCATTTCATGGCAGTTTGTTATATAAATAGGATTGGTCTCCCTTGTGTATGTTTTTCATTTTCTCTTGGAAGTCTAAGTAAGTTAAAGCTGTTAATGAGAACAGACACTTCCATGACTCTGTTCATCGGGCTGCTCACATGCCTCACCAGCATAGAGAGCTAAAATCCCTTAGAGAGAAGCATTTTATTCCTTCTGCCAGCACCATCCAGAGGCAAAAATGTTATCTTGAAAAATGAGTGAGGTTTTTCTTTGCTAATGTCATGTAAGTTGCTATGAGCAGAAAAAGGCAAAAGCTTAAAACATTCACTCTGCCAGTGTTTTGCCAATTAATGAGTTCAACAAAGTTGAACTTGAAGCAAATCGTATTATTCCATTTAGAAGTGTAAAGAAGAACAAAGCAATGGATAAAAGAGGTTATTGGAGAGTTATTTTCTATGATTATTTGTACAACATGATTCTGTCTACCCTTATTGTTCTGGATGCACTTCCCTTCTGTCCTCCATTTCTTGATGAATTGTACTGTGCAACTCTCAAAATCTTGTAAAGTGCAGAAAGAAAAACAAGTTCAGGTAAACTGATGAGGCCAGTATTTCATTGTCCTGAGTATGCAGCTGTCTTGTAAATGAAGTCTAAGTAGCCTCAAGAAAATTAACACTGACTTGAAGTTGAACCAAAATCTGATATGATTTTAGTGTTTTTATATATTTGTATGCTGGTTGTTGTTGTTGTTGTGTGTTTTTGGATTTTTTTTTCCCTGTTGGTAGTTTGATTTGGGTTGTTTGCGGGAGTTGCGTAGTCTTGTTTATCGAAATAGTTTACGTTTCATTTGTACATACCAGTTCATTTGTGCATGAAATCTTGAGGAAATGTGGCTCTCTGGATTCTACTTTAAATTCTCCATCGGCAGTTTCTTAGGTTGTTGAGTTCACTATTTTGCTGTAGCTGCTCTTGATGTGGAACTCAATAGGTTTTTTAGTTTATTCTTTAAGGTAACTTCTCATAGAAATTAATGTAGAAAAGTCAGTGGTTATCTGGTTGATCAGTTCAGTGCATGCATTCCCTATTCACCTGAATATACACATTTGCATGTTGCAAGGCTGAAATAAATTAACAGAGTGATAATTGCAATAAAATTTCCCCTTTATATGGCACTATAGGGAAATGATATTTCAACAGAATATTTACAAATTAGGATTAGTTCAGATTGGAAAATATCTGGGGGTCGAGTGTATGTGTTAGACAGACTCGTAATTTTCCAAAATAACATTTGTTTGCATGTGGTAGAAAAAAAAATAGGAGACATAAATAGTATTTCTTTCCTTTAGAGCAATTTGCTTGTAGCAGAGGACTTAATCACTTGCATATTGGCTGCTAGTAGTCCATATTTTCTGGAGATAGGCAACACTTTAGACAGATGGATTCGTCTCTGATGCTAGAAAACAACCTCTCCTGTTTTTTTGTGGGCATTGGAGGAGGAGAGGAAAAATAAAAGGCTTTAGCCTTTTCTCACCACTTATCCAACCAGAAATAGGATTTAGGTCTTCAGCTCAGCATTTGCCCTTTGCCAACTCATGCCCTTGAATGTAAGGATTTTGTCCTGAGGATTAACATGAAGACTGTGTTAACTGGCCTGGAAGCTGAGTGATGGTTAAAAGGTTGAGATATTTTGATCTGAAAACAGAAACACTCGTCTGTTTTGTGTCTGCTTCCCTCCTCTCCCAGCCTTTGTGCATCCTGGTTGCATCTCTCCCTGAAATTACAGCTGTTCTCTATAGCAAAAGTAGAGAGAACCTACTAGTTGTACTAGCATTAACTAATAGAGAGTGACAGAAATCGGATTAAACTAAGGAAAGAGGTTATACTAAAAATAAAGAGTGATTTGAAGATCTATAGATCATTTAAGCTTGCTGCTGTAAAGTGATGGAGAAATGGATACATGAAACACCCCTTCTAAATCCCCATCTCTTCTGCATCTCAGCTGCAGCTGATTTCTAGGGAACTGCCAAACAGATGCTGCCCTAGTTTGTGTTTATTACCTTGTACCTCTAAAACGGGACGAAACCTGGCCGGGGCAGGACCCTTCGTGCAGTGCACTATGCAAAGCAGGACTGTATAAAGAGCTGATCACGGGCAGTGCCAGCAGTGGGAAAGGAGATGTGCTCTATGAATGAGATGCTTGATTTCCAGTTGCTTGAATGAACAAATGGCTTGAGGTTTTGCTCAGCAGGTGGCACAATTGAGCTTGTCATCTTGGCAGAGCTGTTCCCTGCTACATATCTTCCCACTTCTGCTTTTGCTTTTAAAATTATTTTATTTTAGTATCACAGTGATGCATTCTGCATGTCTCAGACTGCAAGTCATTACAGGATGCTGCTGTACCACTTTAAGAGCCGAGAGCAGCAGAAGCACTGTACAGGGAAAGGAAGTCTTTTTCTTTCTGCTATCAGAATAAAAACCTTTCTGATTTTCAGTGGAACCTCTTTATTGTATTTTTAATGATTAATGCTATTACTTATTTGAAAGAAATTTCATGAATATAAGTAGAGCACATAATGGCACAGTGAGCAAAGCTATGACTGGAGTGGCTAAAGATATCACAACATGTTACCTTGCACTCTAGATAAGAGGTGCATCCTGCAAACGAGAACAAGATTCTCTTCACAAGTGTCAGCCTGAACCTTGTAGGTAGTGCCTCCTGAGCCATCTATTGGCAAGATTTTTGTGCGAAAATATTAATGTGATAAGTACTTTTGGGATTGGGACCATTGTGGTTACTAATAATATATGATGAGAGTTAACTGTTCTTAATTCATTCCTATGTGGATATTCTCTGAATTAATTTCTTTTATTTTTGAAGAAGTGTAAGCTAATTCAGATTTGTGTACATTTTTCTTTGAAAAGAACAAGGCCAAAGACAGATAATGGGCATAATAATTATTTTAACTAAGAATAACCAGTAAGAACAATTAACCCTGCAGACACTTCCTCAGCATAGCCTATAGGAGATAATCTGCATTTAGATGCGAGAGGAAAAAGAAAGAATAAAGACAGTTTCTTGAAAATACTCACAACTGGAATGTTATTAATCTTATCAGGTCAACAATAACATCTTTCTTGCATCTTCATTTATATATATAATAGCACTACATACGTGAAATGTGAGCTTCTCAGTGACTTTAGGTTTGCCTGCATTCAGTGTGTGCAATAGGGTTTTTTGTAGACTACATCCACTCCAGGATAAACTGTGCTCCTGACACAATATAATGCAGATGTGTCTAAGTTGCACCTGTGCATGGAACTTGCTTATTTTTAACTCATTTATTTTTATTCAAATGTGTGCTATATTCCTGTACATAACAACCTGAAGCAAGAATGCATTCTGTGTTATGTGTTCAATTTTGCTAGACTTCAAATGATTACCTAAGAAGTGAAAGGTTAATAATCAGTGTACTGCTTGTGGTTATGACTATGGTCCATCCTAAGCTGCTTGAAAACACTGATAGGGCCATGATATATTAAAATGTAGTACAGACAGCTGGAGTAATCATGATTGCTTTTAACAAAGATCTTGATATTTCATTCAGAAACCATCTCAACACTGAACTATTTACTAGTTACTGCCTAGATTTTTCAGTTCATGAAAAAGTGTTTTATTCCTCACTTCTGAGAGACAAGCAGCGTTTTGGACAGTTCTTTGACATTGTGAGTTATTTTCTTTTAATTGGGGATTCAAAAGAGCTAACAGCATATGATATGACCTGTCATGGACAATTCCTTGAGCAACTAAGAAATGCTGAAAGTATATCAGGACTAACTCCCTCTTAAGGACAGGAAGAACTTTTCAAACTGCAGAGCAAGTGCCTAGAGATATGAAATACGACATCCTTCAAGGAGCTATCTCCAAATCTTTGTTGTTCAAAGGACATGTGAAGCCTCTAGACAAAATTGTTTCCTAACACAGCAAAGAAGAACATCAGCACTCTTGTAATGCACAGCTGTGTATCTTTTACCCTATGGAGTTTAATCTGTGCTCTGGAGAATTGCTTACATGACATTGCCATCTGTAGGCATACAAATTATTTTGTTCTTAGCTTCCTGAAAACATTAGCCTTGCTGTCAAGGGAAGGTCAGTCAGAGTGTCTTGCTCAACATGTACATAAACACATGTTCTCTGCCCAGACAAGCTTACAGTGCAGTGTTGCAAGAACACAGGAACAGGGTCATGCAAACAGCTGTGCTCTAGGTATGTGAAGAAGGTTCACACACTGCATTTTGCTACTATTGCAGCAGTATTTTTCTAGTTGGTGTGTCACTTCTTGCAAAGAAGTCAAGTTTGGGTCTGGTAACTCTGTTCTGTGGAAAGCCCAGTTTGCTGGAGGGAGTGTGAAAATCTTTCAGGCTGTACATCTTTGTCATCCTGCGCTATTCTATCCAAGGCTGCCTTTGCAACTGCAAGGCATCCTTCCCATAAGCACAGTGCTTGATGGATTGCAATTCCCCTTCAGTCAGGCTTCTAGCAGAGTAGATGCTGAGTTTATGCTTGTTCAGAGCTCAGAGGTATATTTACTGAATCATCCTGAGCAGAATTCACCTCTTGTGTCTTCTTTACATTGGCCACTTGTAAATTAGCAACTGACTCTAATGAATAGAAATGAGAGATAATTCTAAAGAAATTTTATCCAAAGCCTTTGTTTTCCCTGTAGAGGGCAGCTGATTTTGCCTCTACGTCCTGCTTTTTCTCCCTGCTTTTTCCTTTTTTTTGCCAAGCCTATTCAACTGTTAATGAAGAAGAATCTTTAAATGTGTTAGGACATTTTGTGCAATGCACACCTCAGGCAGGTTGCATGGATATTCCGAGATAAGCTGTTAGCCACAGTTGGAATAGAAATTCTGTTCTATTGATGGTCAAGGAAGAGATGGTCTTTGCCACGTTAAATCCTTTTGTTCTCAAGCAGTTTCCAAGCAGTATTCCCCCCCCCCCAAGCAGTTAAAATAGCACTGCTGTGACATGCAGGCAGAAATTTCAAATTCCTTTTGAAAAAAACTCAATTTAAAACTTCAAAGCATATCACACTCATTAGCTGTGTCATCCAGACATCTGCTCTTGGCAATATGTTAATCCCATTTTACACTTGGAGAAACTGAGGCACAAATACTCTGCTCTTGATTATAGTAGTGTAAAGGTAGATTATACCAAGTCCAGACTGTTGCAGAAAGCTACAACTTCTACCGCTGTCTGAGCCGAAGTTTTGAAATGTGTCAAAGTAGAAAGTTCTTTCAGAACCGATCTGCCTGCTGTTATGTGGAATCATAGAAATTCAGTCTGGAAAGGTTTCCTGGTGATTATCTTGTCAGGACTTTTGCTAATACCAGAACAGGTCAGTTCTGGTTTTGTTAGCTGAGTCTTGAAAAACCCCTGGACTGGAAGTTTCTCAGCTTCTCTGGTCATCTATTTTAGTACTGAGCTCTCCTAGTGACACTATTTTTCTTTGGTATGCACTTGGTGATCTGCAGCTTGCTACTATACTCAAAGAATCCAGAATGGGATGAAGTAGTACTTGGCCTGCACTGGGAAAAAACCTATTCTGTGGCAGATAGATTTTTTTTTTTTGGCCTTCCCACTTCAGAGGAAGAGATTCCAGAAAGCTACTTCTACTTTGGTCACTGAGAAGGATATGCAAAGATTCACACTTGCTTTAACTTAGACAGTTCTTTTATTCTTCCCAGTCTGGTGGGAAATGTCTCTTGTCTCTGTGCAGTTCTAGATAAGATGTTCAGAAAATGCCAAGGGGACCAAATGCTTCTGGACTGTACTCTTCTGTTCTGCTTCTACCTACTGAAGGCTCAACAGTTTAATCTGGGCTTTTGGGAATCTTCATACAAGAGGAAGAAGAGACCATTCCTTATGTTTTATCTCAAGGATAAATATACCTCAAATTACTCATAGCCATTGCTGCTAGATTGTTTTCCCTCTTGTAAATGTATCAACAAGTGGCAGGGGGTGATGGAAGAAGAGACTGTTCCATTGTCAAAATCTTTGATACAAGAAGTTATTTTACTTTCCTATTGAACTTGCTTTCTTTTTGTCTTGATAATAAAAAGGCTGTCCTGTTTCATCATTCATGCTTTGTAAATAAGATGAATATTTTATGCTTGTTTCTTAGTATCATTTGTTATTTATTTTTTCATGATGATACTCTTCAAATGTCAGATGTTGAGTCCACTGCAGATCCTATTTATTGGGTCACTACCCATCTGAAGAAGTTAGTGGCCAAAGAGCTGATAGGTTCAAATATGACAGTATTTATGTATTTAGTGGCTCAAATAAGGAATGCTTTGTTGAGCTTAGCATCATAGCTGCAAAACCATCTGATGGCAAAACACAACAGTCTGGATCATGTGGAAGTGAACCAGAGTTATGTTACCTTCAGCATAGAATTTCCATTTTACTGAAGCATGTAGGACATGTAGCAGATTAGGGCAATTAGCTGCAGCAATAGAATTATTATTACTGGATAGGACTAGTACTTAAAATAAGTACTCTTAAAAAAGAGGAAATCAAAATATTTTTCAAGTTGATCTCATCCTTCAGTCAATTTTAGCTGTTACCACAGCAACTTAACAGCACTATGAAATGCATATTTCCCTCACAGTTCTCTGCTTCATAATAGTTAAACTGTTGAGATCTGCTTAAACATTAAATGATTCCACCCTGAGCTCAAATTAATGCTTCAACTTTTGAAGCTTGACGTCAACAAGCGGCAAGTTAGGAAATGGAGCTAGTCTGTGGCCTTTTATTTAGAAGGTAATTGAGAGAGCTGATGGATTTTAGAGACCCAGGTGATCCTTTGGAGACAGGTAAAGGAATACTGAGACCTCCTTGCTTTTAAATTTGTCAAAATAATACAGAATAAGAGAAATACCTATGAAGACATGTCTGACAGTGTTAATGTCTTATTCCATAGGCTAATTTTATAGTGGTGGATGATGGATTAACTTCATAGTCGATGCTGTGAACTTTAGTCGTACAAAGTTAACTAGTCAAACACAGTTAACTTTAGTCTTTCTGCTTTTGATGGAGCTTGACTCAAAAAAACAGGTACTGTGCAAGAAACAGATGTCACTGTGGATAGACAGTATGAACTTCCAGGACAGAGCTACAGCAAGAAGTTTAAGGGAGCCCTTGACTGTTTACCATGAAGAGTGGTGAGAAGGAAAAAAACTTTCATCCCTGTTTGTCATAGTAAGAGTGATAATAAAATTCAGTATGATGTGTTAGAACAGTAGTCATATTTTTAAAAGAAGGTTGAAAAGTTTTTGACAGTGCAAAAATGACCCCAAAAAGTATGTATGTGTATTTGAGAATAATATGGAGATTGAGAGAACAGGTCAGCTTGGTTAGCTGATCCACAGGAAAGGCAAGTGGCCTTTTTTTTTTGTTTTGTTTTTTCTCCTACAATGTATGAGGATTTTCAAAAGAGCACTGAGAAGCACTAAAATATGTTATGTCATCAGGAATAAGGCAGTAATATTTTGAGTTGGGATTTTTATCATGATTTCTTTCCTTGTTCTTCCAATGAATTTTTAGACCAGCATGCAAGGTGAAAGCTTAACTACAGTTTTTACATCAGAGATGCTCATATGCAGCAGAGCGTGCCAGAATATATTGGAATTTGGAACTTTGCCGTTGATGCCATTTTCTGATGCTCATCCTATTCAAACAGTAAATTTACTATCTAATCACAAGTTGGCATGTCAGTCTAAACAGAGTAATGCAAGGCTTCAAGCAGAGCATAAGATAATCTAACAAGAATGACAGCCAGTAAAATTACTCTATGTTTGCTTTTTCATTATGCAGGCAGCCTTTGATCCTTCAGAATTAGTGGCCTTATCCCCTGTGGGGCTGCTTAGAGGTCTGTGAGCCTAAAACAAACACTGCAATTAGAAAGGTGGGCAGCTATGACTTTCTGGGGCTAAATAATTGAATCAGATATTGACTAAAAAGTAAAATAAAATATTATGGTCACTGTGTACTTGCTTCATGTGAAGCAATAGGTCCCAGTCTCCACTTCCTTTTCCTTTGGGTTGCAAAGAGTTGCTTGCAAAGAGTCTGTAATTCACCTGGGCAAATTCACCTGAGCTCCTGATAGATGACCCAGTGAGGTTTCTCTGCTTCTTGATGCCCCTTGTGTTATTTGCATTTTGCACAAATTTAAGCAGCTATAGAAGATTCACGGACCTGAAGAATCAGGCTGGTGGTGTTGCTGAAAGCCATTACTGAACTTTTAATTTTGTGGATTATGTATCCTCTGGACACTGCTCCTCTCCCAAGGCAATATTATTTTATAATGATGTTCTCTTGCTGCTGCTACTGCACCCGCCTAAATGAGGTTTTTGTCTAATTACAACTGCTGTCTACTGTTACTGCCTACTGCAGTGTCTGTCACCAACTGCAACAAGCTCTGCTCTTTGGTCTTTTTCCCCTGCCACCCAGCTCTCAGTTCAGCCATGACCTTTTGCTCTATCTTTCTTAATGCCTAATCATCAAGGTAACTATTTTCAGTGTCACCTCCAAGGTCTAGAGGCTCTGAGTTCCTTCCACCAATTCATGGTGGTTTTAATCTAAGCACTTTTGAAAAGTACCTCATTCACTTGAAAACTCTATGAAATGATTATTTAAATGAACAGAGAGTATAATTATAATCTTTTTAAAAAAGATAATAATGCAACAAAGGGTAAGGTCATTTTAAGCCTTCAATTGTCCTATTTAAAAAAAAATGCATAGGAAATTAAGGAGATGGCTAAGCACTTGTCAACTTTTAATACACTGACAAGTTGTTCTCTTTTACTTTGAATAAATTAAGTATACATCAAAGATGCACAGACTGACATTGCAATGACGGTCCTAAAAGACTAATATTTGCGTGCTGAGAATCAGCCATAGTGACAAAAATAAACATAACTGGAAAACTGAATTATGAGACCTATTTTTATGTCTATCCAAATTATATTAGTCTACATCTCTTACTTAAAAGCTATTACCTTAATCTGTTACCTTAACGTGTGCTTAAATGAGGTTCTGATTTATTTCATAGCAAAACAAGCCCATTACTTAAGAAACCTAGAAGAAGGGGGTCTAGTGGTTAAGGAAAGGCACTATTCATAACTGGTTAGGAGAAGCTATAGCAAAGTAATCTGTCCTGCAGATAAATGGCATAAAAGACTGAGCTTTAAACAAAACAAAAGTCCATGCAATTCAAACTTAATTTATATCATTATGAGAAAAAGAACATTACATTTTATTCTTGACTCTGAATTTCTCTGCAGTTTTTAAATCTAATGCAGGTTGAAATTGACTTTTTGTGCTATTAATACTTAAAATTATAAAACTCCGAAGAATAGATGACAGAATCCATTTTACAATATAGAAGAACTGGCAGAGTAGACTGTAGTCGCTTGTTTGGACCCATTATCATCTGGTTTGCCAATATATAATTATGGCCTTTTACCAGCTCATATAATTTGCGTGTGACTCTTATTTGTAGCGAAGGAATTACAGAGTTACTTAAGCCAGGTGTTACTCAGTAGCTGAAGAGGGTTATGCACCACTGTACAATTAGTAAGTTTTTCAGAAAGAGTATTTTTACTGTAATATCCATTATAGCCCTTTAAAAGCGGACATGCACAGTTGGATGAAGGCCTTTTGTATTCTGACAGTTTTTGCTTTCCAGATTTACAGACCATATTTACAGACCTTCTCTGAATTGACTTACTAAACTGAACAACAGTAAAAGGTATACATGCTCTAACTGGCATATGTAACAGATACTGATGAGGTATGATGTTCATATCTATGCAAAACCCAATTAAACTTCAATGAGCCAAGTATTTTTAAAAAGTATACATAATAATAGTTACATAATAATGGATCTAGAGTTCATTGATAAATTTCCATTGATCCTATATTGAGTGTGTCTTTCTATTGATTCTTATGTGGAGAGAGCCATATGCCCTTATACAACTTAGTGAACTGCAAGAAAATCAGTCATAGCAAGGAAGTGAGAACCTTATCTGTGTGAGTTCCTTTAAACCTAGGCTTGCTCTGAACAGTCTAGACTGTATGGGCTCTGATACTTGTTCTCATTCAGAATAGGAGTAATATTTGGCCTAATTTAATATTATAATGTTTTAACACCTCTCATTCAAGATTCCTTAAGCACTTGTGTTAACCAAACCAGTTATTCTGTGCATGCTTTGGGAGCAACATTCATATGAATGTTATGTTTATATCAATTTTAACAATGACTAAGGCTACAAAATGTAAAATGTTACTTTTAGCACTGTTTCCACAGAGACTATCAAGAATGTTATAAAAAATGTGATGTAAGATTTATTGCATGCAATGTTGTTGCATGATAAGAATTTCTCTTGGGAAAAGTTACCTCCATTCTTTATTTTAAGTCAGTTTTCCCAGATAACTTACGTCTTCAGTAATCCATTGCAGCTTCTGCTTAGACTGTTTGGCAGAATAATTTGCAAGAGTCATGGAATGATATCCAATTTGTGATTTCTTGACTTCTGTACTCAAGTGAAAGAAGTGTAGCCTTACTGTGGTATATTTTAAGTGACTTCTCAAAGGCTTTTCTATACTGCAAATCTAATGGCACAAGTGTGAAAGATAAAATAATATTTTCAGAACAGACGGTGGTGACAACTATCTCCTCCATTGGAGACACTGTAACAGAATCCATTCAAATTTTCTGCCTGACAAAAAAAAAATCAGATTTTTGTTGTGGTTTTTATTCACCTAATAGCTTCAATTACATGAGTAAAATGATAAACTGTCTTGAGTATGTGCAGGAAGTCCGCTTATCAAACAATTCCTGTTTGATTTGTTGTCATTGATCCAGTTTTATGGGATATTCAATGTAGGAGAAGTAAAGAAACCATGCAGTTTTTGTACTCTAAAAGGCTGTCTAAAAGACATTACTAAAGGCTGGCTTCTGCTTGCTAGCCACTGTTTGAATTTTTTGTCGCTGTCAGGTAACTTCATGTAGATTGGCACAGCATGATTCTTTTCCCATACTCCAATTGCATAAGGGTCAAAATAATTCCTTTAACTAATCA
>JAUBOD010000125.1:1026682-1054820 GCA_032353885.1 Nothura maculosa
CATGTAGATTGGCACAGCATGATTCTTTTCCCATACTCCAATTGCATAAGGGTCAAAATAATTCCTTTAACTAATCATAGAATGTTAAAATGTCTCAGTGTAATTCAGTTCACATAAAAATCCTCCCCTGTTGCATTTACAATTTATCTAAGTGGCCGAAACTCTAATGCATGACAGATTGACCACCTGCCAGCCTCTCTTTGCAATGTAATGTTATAGATATGTGTAATATTGTCAAAATTTAATGACTGTTTCCAAACATTTCTGCCCTATTTATTACTTGCTTTGAAGGCTTATTTTTTCTCAAGATGGAGTCACAGGGATGGAACTTCAGCAGTACTAAGCTCTAAACGAGGTGATGACTTGTGTTAATTATTTATAGATTAATTGTGTGGAAAAGGTGATACCACTGGTAGAAAGCAGTATGCCGCATCCTTGTGCAGACACAGTAATAGTAGCATTTGCATGTAGAGCCATTAGGTTAAATATTAGAAAGATTTGTGGCTTAACAGTTATTTAGGGTTCAAGAATATTTAAGCTGCTTCACTGAATGACAGAAGCCTAACCTAACTAACACTGCTCATGGTTAGATATTTTTTCCTTTTAGTTAAGACAACTGAAAAGTCAAGAGTGAGGGCCAGGTCAGACTTGGGGGAGGGGGGGAGGGGAAGGAGACATGAAAAAGGGTTGAAATTCTTGTATAATGACTTATCTCAACGGAGAGACACCTAGTAAAATCTCGAGAAGCAGTTACGTGTTTTCATCTGTTCAGGTGCTGTCTGGCTGTCTTTCATCTTACTGGTATAAATCATGTGTGAGTTTGAGAGCCTTCAAACCATTGCTTTTTACAGAATCTCTTCAGTCATTTCAGTAATAGCATACTCTTTTGATATTCCATTTTGATAATTCTATGTATAATTCCATTATAATTATGGGATAATCTGTCACTAGAAATAAGTGTCCACCTATATAGCATTAAATGTATGATCTGGGGATTTTCTTCATCTTTGTGGAACACAAAGACTCTGTTATCTGCATGAGTGCTAAATACTCGTAAATATTTTGTAACTGCCTGCACTTAATTCATCCACTATAACTATTGGAAGCAGCAAAATTATTTGAACAGGTGCTGCTATACATGAACAAAGACGACTGTCCTAAATACTAGTGAAAACAAAAACAATTTATCATATATAAGAATAAAATGTGAAAGAATCTCACAGGTTTGCTGTTTTTCAGTTTCAGGAACACGAAGTGCCCTATTAACTTCCCTGGAGCCAGGCTGTAGCCTAACGTACCCATATTTAGAGACTGAGGAGAAATAAGTCATCTTCCTATTTGCCTGTGACAGGAACCAATATTTATGGTGTATCTGCACAGCTGCTACTTTTCCTCTAGATAAATCTTACTAGTTGCAAACATTCAAAATATTTTTTGAACAAATGATGGATGTAGGTTTCTTTTTTTTTTTTCCCCCTAAAGCTGTTAGTGTTTCAGGGTTTTTTTGTTTTCTTTACCATCTTCAAACCTGACTTTTTTATTGTTATTTTTATTGATTTGAAGCCATTGCACAAGGGAAAAAAGTGGTGGTATGCTTATGTGCATGGCAGAGAAAGGAAAAAAAGAGACTTTGAGAGAAGATTTTTGGAAAAAAAAAATGCCAGTGACTGGTGCCATGGACACTAGGCAGGATGTATCAGAGGCTTTTAGAGAACTGGCAAAGATTTGTTTGCTTGCCTAGCTAATGTATTCGTGTTTACATGACCACTTTAGTTGTGAAGGAACAATTAAAACAGGATTTTTTTTAACCTGTCAGTGGTGTTTTTGAGAAGAAATTTCTTAACTTTTTATCTTCTTTTCTTTCCTAACAACTGATATGAGACAGGTCTCTGGGGCACAGATCCTCCTGCTTCTTCTGTCTCTGTTTCTTCAGAGATGCACTAATTTCAGTGGACAGGGATATACTCTTGGGAAGCTTTCCGAAATGCGCATTTTTCATTTGGTTGAAAATTTTCATTTTTTATGTGGTTTAATTTTCTTGTTATTGTCCTGTTCCTTGTACTTGGTTGATTTCTGTTTTGGGGTCTGTTTATTTGGATTTTAAGTTTCATTTCTGCCCCACTTCAATCTCATACAAAATACCCCTTGTGATTAATTTAGGCTAATAACTAGTTGCTTGTGCTGCAGGGGACTGACTACCAGCAGACAAGGGGTGTGTGTGGGGGGGGGTTAGTTTCAGGTTACTTGTCAACATAACCACATTTGGGAGTTGAATTAAACTATCTCATCTGTTGTGTATTGTCTCTTAAATAACAGGCTCTGTGGGTGGTTTATTGTTACTTCCTATTTGAATGTTAAGCATCTCGCTCATTAATAGAAATTATCTCGGAGTATGGGCTGCTTTTCTTCACAGCACGTTGTAGAGTTTCTGCCTGTGTGATTTTATTGATGTGAAGTGCTTTCTGTGGTACACCTGGGTTACTAGGGTAGTGGAGCATGCTGTTATTTGATTTGATGTGGAGGAGGGGGTGTGAAGTAGATAAAGGAGAGTTGAGAGGTGGGTGTGAGTGGCTGTGATCATGGAGTGCTGAAATAAAAGCATTGAGGTATAGGGGAGGGGAATGTGAAGTTAGTGCCTTTGAATTCCTTTGAAATTGCTTGACTAATAACCAACTCAACTTATAAGGCTGTGGTGTCAGATTAGGATGAGTGAATAGAAGCCATTTCAGGCTCATGAGGGAAGAGAGATTTCTATTATACTCAGTATAATCTTGTGTTAGTAACTACTAATGTATTTTTCAGTGTAAACATACACACACCACACACCTGTACACATGTACATAAGAATGTCAGATTCAGCCTGCATTATAAGAACTATGCCTGCAAAGTTAATTCCTGTCCACTTACCTATTCAGACACTTGGAGAAGTGGTGAAAAAAGTGCTTCTTACCAACACAAGTTACCAAGGGAGATAACCTTGAGTCAGTCCTTTCCAGAACTGAGCCATTGCAATGTTCTATTTCCAAAAGCCTTCGAGTGCACCTTGCTGCTCATATTCCAGCCCGAACCCAGGACTGTGCATCACAATCTGCTCTCTGGTCCTGACTTCAGGAGTGGACTCTGTTCTGGCGCTGCTGGCATCTGGCTGTGAAAGAATTGTAGGCAATAATCTAGATTTGTTTTATTCCTTGGGAGATAGAAAAAAAGTCTATATAAGACAGGGTATAAATGGGAAAATTAAGACCACCTATGGTCCATGACAACATTCAGTGGATTTATTGTGGCAGAGAGGTGGAGTGATCCATAATTAAGGAAATAAAAGGTCTGAGTGTTAAGCTCTGTTTAAAGTTGTGCACTTACATGTTTTCCTGCCTTTTGAGCATTGCACAGTGTGACAGAGGTCACACATAGGTTCCTCATGACCTCTGTGCATTTGTGGGTGAGGTATAATAGAGGGTCGCTTCGAGACCTCCACTGGTCAATGGTCTTCTATGGCTAAATTAACCAAAACTGTCTTGTTATCTAAGTATATGATCCAATACTCCAATAAAATCATGAAGTAACCTATTTTAATTATTTCTTTCAGTCTGCTCATTTAAAATTATTTCTCTGGAATGATTTAAAAAATGTATTTGAAACAGCTGATGGAATGCAAAAGGTTTTTTTTTCCCAGCAAATTCCACTGTGCTACTATTGGTGTGAAATTAATTCATCTGGGCTTAATCACAATAAAGTTTTGTTTATACAGCTATAAGCAGTATAGCAGTTAATTACGGCAATACTCAAATAATAATGACAGAAACGGTATTAAGATGGAGCAATAGTAACCTAGTGAGCCAACAAGAAAAAATTAAACCAAAGGCCAATTTCACCTCCTCACTCTACAGAAGAAACTCTTCCACTCTTTCGAGGATATGCTCTTTCCATTCCCTCTCTCTCCCAGGTAAAACAGGCTAGTAGAGAAGGTGATGTTCAGAAATATAAATGAATGGGGCATCTTCTTGGCTTTAGCGTATGAATTTTGTCACTGATCACATCAGTGAAATATAGAGTGGACAAACCTCCAAAGGGACATTTGTAATGAATGATGTGAGATGTGAGCAAGTTCTGGATTCTATCTGTAAAATCAGGGGCCAAAGGCTTTGAATGATGAACAGACCTCCAGCCCAGTTAAACCCATGCTGTTTTACTTGAAATATATTCTTGAGGCCCTCCAAGGCCAGAAAGATTTGACTACGTGACTTAAAATTTCTGAACCAGGGCCAAAAGACATGTAATTTCCAGCAGGAACAAAGGGTTAAATATGTTGACATAATTTTTCAGTATGCAAAATTTACACAGTTACGTGTGGGATGAAGACTAAGAAAAGTCTTTGCACTGCAAAACAAGCTTAGAGAAAGCATCAATAGGAAAGCTGTTTTTCTGTGACATTCTCATCAGATCTGTGATACTCATAAGCAATAAAATAATCTAATTTTTATCCTATTCTAAAAAATGTCCACTTATACACAGCTGCTGATTTTGTAAGTAGGAATGCGTATGTTTTAAGATGACAGATTCAGAGCTGTGTGTAACTATCAGATTTAATGCAATTTCTATCCATAAAAATCTGACAGTTTCATGATTTTTTTGTGGAAATTTTACAACTTTGCCATTTATGCAGAGTGAAAACAACTTTTAAAGGCTTTTCTAGCCAAACCAGCCTTTTACTTTTAGAAGTAAACAGTAAAAAATACCCAAAGCACATAAGAAAACCAGGAAGAAAATTCTCTCAAAATATTTTTTTCCATAGTGTTTATGAAATGTCCCACTTATTTGTTCCATGCTTTAAAGCTGCAATTTACTTTCAGTGCTAATTAACAAAGAACAAATGACAGTAGATGTCCAACTTGATTCCCTTTCTTGCCCGCTGTGGGATGCAAGCTTCATTTTAAGGCCTGTTAAAAGCCCATCAAAAGCCTCTCTTCACTGTGACTGTAGCGCCACAGTGCCATGATGTGACAGACAGGAACAGATTTTTTGTACCTCTGTATACCTGTTTTGAAACTCAGGTCCATACTACTGTGATGAAGAGGACTAGTAGGTGCTGCCATTAGGCTGCCTTTCATTTGTGTGTGCATGTTTCAGAAAATGTTGAGTGTTCTGAAAATAAGTTGCATTTTTTCTTGTTGTTTTTGTTTCATAATGTGCTCTGCTGAATAGTAGATTTATTCTGTGAAAAGAAGCAACAAAAAAATCAGCACTGATTTGAGCATTAGTTCCAGTGAGCTCTTAGAAAAGAGTTAAGAGAAATGATTGTTGTCTTTTGCTGGAACCCCATCAGAAATATTGGCCTTGAAATATGTTGATTCTTTTTCCTGCAATTAGATTATGTTATGAATTGCTCAGTTCTCTGCCAGAGTTGAAAATAAAAGGCCTTGGCTGTGGGCTATGAGGAGACGGGAAGCTAGATGAGAAGACAGCACTTGATATCAACAAGGAAATGACAAAAGGACAGAACAGAAATATAAACTGTCAGATTCTTCAAGTTAGTCTGTAACTATTTCACTTCCAACTGACTGCCTCAGGCCTCAAGTGCTGGGGAAAATCAGAGATATTCAGCACTACCAGCAAGAGGCAATTTCAAAGAGCAAAAAGCAGCGCACCACAAATGCCTCAAAGGAAAATTCCAACAGGGGCTAAACGTGAGTGCAGAGCTTATGGCATCTGTATTGCACAGCAGGTGACTGCAAGGAAAACAGTTTTCTTGAGTCCGTGTTAGAATGTCCTCAAAATGTTTAAGAAACTGTATATTAATTGAAGGATACCCCTCATAGGATATTAAGAGTAATTATTAATGGCATTCATTGAGTTTGGAATCTGAATACTTGGCTTGTGTGTTTCAGTGAGAGTTCTTTAGTGATGATTTGTTCTTAAAACCTTACCATTATTCCTCAGCCACAGTTACATTCCTTGTTCAAGACAAATAAATCAGAAATGAATGTAATGGCAATTGTCACCTTACAGTTTGAGACCCCAAAGCTACTTTTGGTGTCTGCTATATGCAGTAGCACAAAAGCCACAAAACAGACTGAGAACCAGTGAAGGAGATTGCCATGATACTGAAAAATACCCCTATAATGAGGCGTAGGTTTTTAACATGTGATGACAGTGGTTAACCACGGCAGTAACTTTTTCCTTCTAAATTTGTCAGGAAAATGTAAATAATAAAATATAAATTTCAATCTAATTAAAAAGAGAAGTACAACACAGTTCCCTGTTGTATCACTTCTCATAGGAGGGACAGAGGAGAAAATCAAGATCCTACTCAGTGATAAGTAGTGAATTACTCCTACAAGATACTAGAAGCTTAATGAACACTAATGGATTCAGGTAAGTTGTGAAATGATGCACATTGCTTAGGTCACAGTGGGAAGAATTTTAGCAACTTCAGAAGTCACACCAGCTCCAGAAAACTCAAGAAGCAAAATAGGACAAACGAAACAGTCTGTTAGGCCGTCTGCAGAGCCCCAAGCTAACTGTTAACCTCCTTGGGTACCAAATTTACATTATGCTCAGTGCAAACTTCAGCTCAGAGTGTGAGGAGATGGCAGTTGCTGCATCATCTCAGGTAAGTTGATGCATCATCTCAGATATTGTGCAAAAATCCTATAATCTCAAAAGAGTCTGAGAGTTTGAAATAAAGAGCATAGGTAATGACTGCCTCTCAAGAGAACTGACAGTAGATATGAATTTGAGTTCTTTGATTTCTGTCATTGTTTCTGCAGTCTTCATCTTGTCAACTTTCTTGTCTACCAGCAGTGGGTTAGAGCTGACATTGAGTACAAGGAAGGGTGGGCGATTTGCAGCTTGGTCTGTGTTGCCTGCTTGTTCACATGGAGTTGTAGCTTTCTGCATGAGTTTTGTTAGCATCAACACAGATTAAAATAACACTTTAATGGCTTTGGTGGAACTGTATCTCTTTAATGAAGATCATGATGCTGTAGATAAAAGAAAGATAATCACAAAGATTTCTGTAGTCACATCATTAAGGTTTGCTAGAGAAATCCTCTTCCTGCAGGAGAAAATTAGTGCCTTTAATTTAGCTTATATGATCAATGAATAAGTAGGCTTGGTAGCGACAAATTTTGAACACTTCCAAGAAATCTGTTATTATCTGTTATCTCTTATCTGCATTAATAAAGATTCTCTAAAATTAAGTGTATATTACGTGAATATTTTTTGAAGTTGCGTGAAATATAAAATGTGCTAGCATTTAAAGAGGTTGTCACTATAGCTTTATATAAAGCTTAAAAAAAGAATAATTAAATCAAAAATGCTTTTAATTAAATGTTTTCCATATTTATTTTTCCTTTTACTGGTCAATGTGTTTTAACAATATTCTTTAAACTATGAAGTGATTTGGTTAAGGAAATAGCTTTATCCACAGTGACTTTTTAAAAGGAATTAATGGCTTTTCTGCAAGATCTTGGGTCTTGCTTCATACATCTGTAACGTGATATATGGTTTTCAGTGTTAAGGGTTAAGGTAAATATTGGTAAGACAGGTCTTTCATTTTGGGCCCACTATGAGTTATATGTACAAATCTTCCTTGTTTTTTTGCTACTCAATACCTATCTACTATATGTGGAGAAATTAATCTCCTTCAGTGTAACCAAGGAGGATGATTAATTTTATGTATATGTGGTCACCTTATAAAAGACCTTGCTTGTTTTTCTGATGTCAGTTGACAGGAAATTTGTACGAAGAAAGTAACACTTCTACATCTCTAATCATAATATAAGCATAATACAGTGCTAAAATGAGAGAACAATGTAAAGTAAGTCCTTGAACAAAAGACAAAGTGCAATAATAGATTCTCCAGGATTTTTTTTACTGTTAATCCAATAAAGTAACTGAATAATGCTGTTGGAAGCTGAAACTCTTGCCTGGAAATAAGTACCATCCTGAAGGGACTGTGTGATTAGGAGATCTTGGGGAACTAACTGGACATGCATGATGAATGAAACATTTATAAGAATCTTACATGTTCTGAAAGTGAGGTATATTGGAAAGTAATTGAAAAGCTTTCTTGGAAAAGAAAACCTCACTTTTTCCAAGTTCCTTTAAAATAGAATTTAAAGACAATTTAAAGTCCTACTGTGATTAAAGCTATTTATTATTTGTTTTCCCAGACTAAAATGGATTATTTTCTTAAACAGCTAAATTTTATGAGAGACATATTATGTGAGAGGGAAATGTTTATGTGGAGGATGAAGGCCATTATAAATAATTTCTGACTGGATATTTGTAGCTATCATGAGACTGATGCATAGTGGATATATTCTCAGGGTACTATCATTTTTATTCCCAAACTGTTATGAGCTTCAGCTCAGGAAAAGTACTGCAGTGCTTGCCTATATCCTTGCGAGAAAGAAGTGTGAGAATGAAAGCATTGTTTTCATTAATGACATTTATGTTTAAATAATCAATATATTACATATTTGTGACAAAATCTCGTTTCTCCCTTTCCTCTCATGTGTATCGCTAGAGTGCTAAGGCAGCAGAAGCAGCTATATTTCAAATATTGGGAGCTGTGTCTGACAATGCAGTGAGCTGGTGGAAGGTGTCAGGATGATGAAGCAGCACTCTGCAGTGCTTCATTTGCAGAGTAGGAAGAAAGGGGGGAAGTCAGAATGAGCTATAAGTAGGGGCAAAGGATCCCTGTAGTCGTAGATCATCTGCCAAATGCAATGTCATGGAGTGAATACCACCCTGAGTCATTAACAGTATCCCTAGTGTGCTGATTGCCGCCCTTTGGGATGTGTGAAAACGGCATACTATTTTCAGCAACTTCATAAAAGTCCTGCTTAACTGGCATCAGCAGAGGAAATGGGAGTCTAGAACACTAAGTTAATGTCATATATGTGCAAAGGTAATGAAATATAGTGTGTGCTCCTGTAGTTAAATGGCAACCTTGTGTATTGTTCAGGGTGCTGCTTGGTATCACACTGCCGTTCATTTCTGCAATCATTCTGAATGTAATAGAAAGTGAGAAGGGTTTCCTGTTTGTTTTCATTCTCTGTCAACAGGGAAGTCCATAATGGATCTTGACAGATTAGGTTTAAGTCAATTACTGTCATCTTTATAGTGGAGATATTGAATGAGCCAATAGTAGATAATATGGAGTGACCGAGGTAGAATCTGCTGTTTCTTCCCTGAAACATACTCTGACGAAGTGATAGATGCTGAATTGAAAATAGACTTACCTCTTCCTGTGTTATTTAGAGAATTTCAAACCTGCATTTATTGAATAACTCTGATATTATCTCTAAGATACCACTATAATGTTGATTTCCTTCCAATTTCCTACCAAAGATTACTCTGCTTTGCAAAGCTAATCATAATCAGTCCAGAACTCTTTTCATTCAAGCTTATTTTCTTACCTTGTGGTATTTTACGCTAATTCATGAAAGCACAATTTTCTCACCCAATTCTTCTCCAAAGATACTAGAAAATGTTTATTTTCCGGATGCATAGTACACAATACAGATTTCTAAGTTACGACCTAAACTCTACTATATTGAGTGGTTTAGAATTAGGACCAGGGATGTTTCAGATTCACAATGGCCACTTTCAGATACTCATCTAAAATCACACACCATTGGAATACTAAGTAGCTAGGCCTCTGGGATCTGCAGAAGAGTTCTGTAAATCTCACAAGAGTTTGTCATTTTCTATGTCAGGAAAAAAAATCCCATCACATAGTAGTTCCAGTTCTGTTTCCAGCAGGGAATACTGCAAAATTCCTTTCTTAACAATATCATGCTCTCTCTGGTCTGCTCTTGGTTAAGCCCAACAGTATCAAGTCTCAAAAAGATAGCAACAAAATAAAAATAGGACTTAAAATAGAATTTAGAACTATCTCTTTGACTGAATATTGTTCAAATTAACATTAGGATGTGCCAAAGGGAAGAAGATACTAGCCCTTATTGTCAGAACTTGCTTGGGTAGGCTTGGCAAAGAGTGTTGCATGTTAATTGGGCCTACTGTTGATGCATTTCTCAAACTGGGGGAACTGCGATGTTTTCTTCTGAGAAGAACTGCATTGCAGAGATGTGAGAATAAATATCTATGGATGGTGATTTGCAGGTGTTATTAAATGCATCTATTCTATACCTTGTCATTTTTATCTATGCCATCATTTCAGAAGTATTCCAGCTTCACACTGTCTGTTCTATTAATACTATACCGATCTGGGAAACACTGCCTTCAGAAAGCTCTTCTTTGCGAATGCTGTCAAAGTAAACGAGTTCCTACTAGTAGCTGTGATACTGAGTAATTAGCACGTACCATATGTAGGTTTCCAGGCCTCTCTCTCTGCTTCGTTTCAAGGAGGTAGGCATGAATGACAACCGTATGATGTGTTCTGGCCGTCGTCTCTGCCAACTGTGTGAAAGTTTCAGCAATGGGAGATGCAGTTCATTAAGAACACGCTGGGCTTACCAAATCTGTTATAATTAGGACTTCAAATCATAAGTGATGCTTGTTCCATCATCTAGAGATGTGATATTTTGTATTGTAATTGTAGTATTCAGAAGCAGGTTCTGCCAGTGTGTGGGAGAATTCTAATAGTAATTACCATTTTAATTTCACGAGAACAGTGTGAGAAGATGCAGTATGAGACACACTCGTAACTGACAACTTGGCAGCTAGGAAAGCATTTTCACCTTTCAAAATGCATAGTTTTATTAATCTCTGTTAAATGTAGCATGCAGTTGCACCTGAAGTACTTATCTATCTCAGGAAATGTTAGATCTGTGTTATATATAAAAACAGAGGTCTACATAAGACAAAGTTAGATGTTAATGCTGACTAAATGAGCTTTTTTATTATTATTTTTAGTTTTTTCTCATGCATCATAGTCATGAAATGACAGGGTATGGAGCCTTGGGAATATCTTGTGTTGCAGAGAGAAATACTGTGTTTTGGTAGTACTTTAGTCTGGTAAAATCCATATCATAGCTGACTTTTTAAAAAATTAGCTTTTTAAGTCTTTTTATTATGTTTTTTTCCCTTATGTAATGATTCATTTAAATTTTGCAATTTAAAAAAATAGAACTACAGATATTTGGAAATTTTAGGCACTTAGATGGTTATTACAGAGGTGAGGCACCTCCTATGGAATGGCTGGTAACTGCCCCCTCAGTGCTGTTTGCCTTCCCTTTGGAAACCTGCGCAATGCTTACGGATAGGCCAGCTGCTTAGGAAGCAGAAATTCAGAGCATGGTGTATTGAGGTAAACCAAAACTGCCCTTTGGCTTTCTGTAATACATGAGGCTGTAATTTGTGGTCATTCAGTAGCTGCCACCAAGTAGCTGATTTTTCCCAGTGGATCTGCAATAGCAAGCTGAAGCAGGGATTTCATGAGTGCCATCACGACACCAGCTATCAATGTTCATGAATCAGAGCCCTCAATCTTTTCAAAAGATAGGTGTTAGCAATTTATTCCCATCACTCTTCACTCCTAGCTAGTTTTAACAAGTTCTGTGAACTAATTAATCAACTCAAGTCACCAAATGTGGGAGCCAGCAAACTGATTGGCAGCTCTGGATTAAAGAGGGCAGCTAAGGAGTAGCTACTTTCGTGCTGCAAGTAATCAGGTATTACTGTGTCTTTCTCACTGGTGGGGAAACTGAAATCAAGAAAGTTAAATTAGTTCACAGGAGATTGTAGCTAAGCAGGAATAGATTTTCCTTAGAGAGGTTCAATAAAACTCTTGCAGAATTAGAGACAGGCTCTACTTCCATGATCCTGGACTGTTCTTCACCTAAGTTTAAGTAAATAGGAGTAATAAAGATACTTAAGCTTTTCTGGAAGTATTTTGAGTAATGGCTAAATATTTTGCATGAAACTATAAAATGTATCAGTTCTTAGTTATATTAGTGGCTGCAATGGATGGAGTTTAAGGTTTTCTGATATGCAAGTATTCCTGTAACTGTAAGTATCATGTGCATGAAAAATGTCCCTATCAGCAGCTGAATTTTTTTAAGCTAGTTGATATTTTTTTGAACAGTTAGGATTTCATATATATATATAAAGCTTTGCCTGACTGAATCTGGCAAGTCTGGTCATTCATTAGCTGCCAAGATCGACAAGGATGGTCATTTAGAAACTGCTAAGAATGAACAAAAACTCCATTTTTGCATTATATTTATGTTATCTCTAGGCCTTCAAGGTGTTATTTGTCAAGTATTATTTGCAGTGTGAGTAGCTGGTAGGATTGAATAAACTTCTCACATTTACAACAAAGCTGAGCACGTTCAACACTCATGACAGTGCTACAGTTAGAAGATATTACACCACTTCTCAGGGGCTTCATGTAAGTCATTTGCACTCTTTTGGGGAAAGCTGAAAAACTGTGCATTTGAAGTCACAAGCTCCAAATTCATATGAAAAATTTGAACAAAACAAAGTCATGATGCATCCAGACCACAACAGTGATCTTTTCTTATCTCTACAGGAGAAGCAGCAGAAAATAAAGAGGTATATTTTTATGATGTGGAACAGAGGTTGAAGTTTCTTAAGAATACACAAAGCTGCTCCCTCCAATATTGACAGAAGAGGGAATATTGACCCTTGTCACAACAAGGTAAGTTCTTTTTCCTTTTCTTTAGAGTTGGAATTTTGTAACAATATATACATATATTACACTGATAGGTGATTGTGCTTCCAAAGAAGAATCCATTCTATCAGGATGGATACTTCTTGGCTGATTCATTGAAGGGAATCTTCTGAGATGTTTTTCAGTCACTAATATTGCTGTGTACTTCTTATCTGACTTCAGACACAAGTGGAGCCATGTGGAATCTAATCGTTTTAAGCTTTATGTACAAGCCTAGTAATGAGATGGTGTCTGCTTTTTGAGAATATCTAAATAGGAAAAAAGTGACAGATGCTAGAAAAGATGAGAAATAAGGATTCTGTTAATCTGCCTTATTGACATCTGAATTTTATCTTCTAATAACTTAGTTTTTTCCAAAGATGCATGTAGGTAGCTACATATATAGTGTAGTGAAGGTAAGTGACCAAGACAAGTGCATATGATGAGCCAGAACATGAGATGATTGTGAAGGAGATACAGATGGCTCGAACAGAAGGAATTCTAAGCAAAGTGGTGGAGAAAATAGCCAATAACATAGTGAATGTCTCCTAAAGTTGGTTGGCAGGGCACAGGGATAGACATATTAAGGAAAATAAACACTGCTACCTCCATCTCCCTCTGTCAGAAAGCATCTCTGTCACCATCCTCGAGGATGAGTCATCTTAAAGTTGGTGTTTCCTAACTTCTTGCTTTTACTCTATAAAAGGAATGCTCTTTTTAATATATCTTTGTATTTACCATTTTTCTAAAGAAACAACTTAGAACAGGTGTTTTATCCTGTTTTGTGATTTGGAAATCTTAGGACATTCAAAGTAATAGTGTAATCTGTGAGCTAAGCAGATATTTAAATAGTCTTTTAGGAATCGACTCATTTATTGGAATACTGAGGATCAAATCAAAATTGGTGATGACTTTTAGACTATATTAATTTTTTAAGCTAATTAGATTTTTCTGTGCATTCAACTTGTATTGACTTGAGCAATCTAGGTTTTAAGTGAATTGTTTATGTCTTCTCATGCAGTCAAGGACCATGGAGGCACAGAAGGCTGCGATAATAACATACTTTATATATTCAGGATTTGAAATCTGCCTCCCTTTTCCCTTTGGATCTTTTGGTGCCTGCTTGGTAGTAATAAGAGAATAGATAATTGCAATCAAGCTTGGCTTGCACAAAGGGGATTTCTGTTGTTCGGGCAGTGGTATACACAGGTAGGAAAAGAGACTGCTGCCCAGGAACAGGTTGATAACAGAGTCCAGGACCTTTATGTGATTTCAGACTGGCAGGTGGTTATTTCTAGCATAATTTGAGTAGCTCAGAAGATGATCTAATAATTAGGTTCCCAGGTTTGGTGACAAAGAGTTGTGGTTTGTGTCCCCATACATTGTTTCTTTATCCTCATGAATTATATCCAGGGACCTAATTTCTTATTTTTAATTTGTTTTTGTTTATTTTTTCAGGCTTATTTAGAATCAGTCACTTTTGTTTCCACACTCACAGTAATCAATTGTCCTTTTGCAATTTTGCCCTTGTTCCTTTAGCTGAAAGACATTAAAAGATAATAGTATGCAAAAAATGTCATTTCACTTGATTTGAAGTATTGACTTCAGCCCTGCAGCAGAACTTTTTTGCTGTAACTTGGACAGGAACATATTCCATCAGTAATCCCAAAAATTAGAAGTTCTTGTAGATGTTCTGTTTAGGATGAAAACCAAAAGCTCCAACAACTTAAAATGGAACAGTTGGGTTTCACATTTGGAAGTGTATTAATTCTTAGTATCAGAGTAGGTTTTAACAATTTATTTGCAGGCAGTGTTTTTTTACTGCTTTAAAAATTTTGAAGACTTTCAAAGATTTTCGGTCAGAGCTTGAATTAATATATACTTTGAAATCTCACTTCTTCAGTAAAATGACTGTTTCATCCTTTGGGTATTTCCAATTACCAGTGTTACATTCTGCAGAGTGGTTTGTGGTGATACTGACACAAACAGTGCTTAATTTGTGTATAGAGATGTATATGTTTGTCACCTCCAGCCCCTGTAACTACCAAATGAAGCAACTCTTCTGTTCTTGTTTACAAATCTCCCCTTCTTTTGTCAGGAAGCCGACATGGCTATTTTTCCATACTCATAGTTAACTTCCTCTGTTTCAATTTTTTTCTCCACACTTTTCCAGGACTTCCTGGTTTTAGCATAATCAGGTCAGTTTACTAAACTGTAAGCAGAGTATTTTGTAGCCAGTGAAATTCAAAGCTCTTGCAAAGACATCAGGTGAGAGTAGTGTGTTTGAGGCAGAACCATGGATCATCAGGCATGGAGGAGGTGCCCATCCCTGCTGCATTGCTCTGCAGGCAGGGAATGTATTCAGGCTGGCAGGAGGTGTCCATTCAAAGGCATCACTTCCCATATCCAGATAGTGTCTGGACGTGGACTCTGATGCAGTCACTATAAATACATGGCTGTAAAGCCACTGGTGTGAAAAAGCTGCTTGGAAAAGTTATGTGTTTTTTCTGTAATGTCATTTTAAAAATAGGAGTTTTAAGAGCCAGGAAAGCTTCCAATGGGACTTGCATGCATTTCAAAGTATCCACAAAGCTTCCTTGTTCATGGTCATCCTTTAGGTCAGAGTGGGACGTCACCACTGGAGTATACTGGAGAATATGCAGTGCTCAGGTCTCTCTGTTTGCTGTCACATGCATCTTGAAAGTATGATTCCTTTTATTAAATGAAAACCTCAAAAACATGCGAGTAGTTATAAGAAGGATTAAAATCAAAATGAAAAGTTTTAAATATAAAAGAATACAGCAGCCACCATATTAATTCACACAGCACATGCTGTTTTTCTAAAAAATGCCTTCTTTCCCATTTAAGGTTTTTATTTGCCAAAGCACTGCAATTTTGGTATAAGAAGTCATTCAAATACTGCCTTACATTTAATCACATGAGTCACTGGAACAGCAAGGGAGGTTTTAAACAAAGGATAGAAACAAAGCACATGTACAAATTGCTGAAAACATTCAGCTTCACACTCCACTCGAGAAGACCCCAGCTATGCAGACCTTGGAGGGATGGAGCATATGACACCAGCTAATCTCCAGCAGCTTTTCTTTGGTGGAGCTTTCAGGTCATATCATGCACAAATGCTTAAACTAAGGTAGACTGAGAGAGTAAAATTCTTAGTTGATTAAAAATCAGCAAGCTGACAAGTCAAAGTTAAATAAGAATTCAGGATTATATTTCTATCAGATGGAAATATAAGTGATAAATTGAAAGGTATTGAGATACATATATATTTGATACTTGGACCAACTATTTATAGCAAAGAAAAATATCAAAAGGAATTGAGACTACCAGGCAACTGCTGGCTGATTAATTCCTTTATAGTTGATAGCACTGGAGACACCATTGCAATTACCCAGTCTAAATCTGTAACACCTGCTTTGAACCCTTGTAAGTAGAAGGAATCGTGATAGACCTGACTCTGTGTTGTCTCTTCCTTGCACTAACGGCACTCGCATTCACTTGCTGCTCTACTAAAAAGGTGCTGGATGTGCAGAGGCCTCTCCATCTAAGTAAGGTGGCTAGATTTTTTTTCCATATTTTCATATGAGGTGCAGATTGTTGTTGCTGCCTTCAGTGGGAGCTCTGATAACAGCTTGATTGGAAACAGGAATCCCCTTCCCTCCTTGCAGCTACTTTATAGCAGTAAGATCACATCCTGGGCAGACTGCAGCCCATTTTCTCTAGCTGCGAAGATTGCCTTTACTCTGCTCCAGGGCAACAACGATTTGCAGATTAAAATGCTCAACTAGTGCACTGATATCTTATCAATGATAGGAAGATTAGCATTCTCAAGCAGTAGCCTGTGAAATTTTGGAGCTGCTGTGTGCATTATTGTGAGCTGTGTGATGTGTGGCTACAGAGCAGTGATTAAATTTAGACCAACAGGATTGAACTCCATCACAGCATGTAATCATGCCTCCCCCCAACCCGCTTTGTTTTTTTTAATGGCCAAAGGAGGTGAAGATAGTGCCCACTTCTAATAAAACACTTCAGTTTGAATAGCCAGGGGCTACAGTTGAAGATTCCCCATATAGTAAGAGCTTTCTGACCACTGTCCTAACTTCATTAACCCTCTTGCCAGGTATTATCAGTCCCTTGTTTGGAGAGTTCTCTGCAAAATATGTAGGAAAAAAGTGAGGCTGTTTTATGAGATAGAGGTCATTATCTCCCCAAGGCACTGGCCTGCTCAATTTACTACCACTTAAAACAAGCAGTGATGCTCTCCTTTCTATGAGACGTTCATCTGGCTCACTTGATAATGCAAGAAGAATCCCCTAATGAAATGTCCTGTCTCCCCATCATAATCAAATGTGAGACTGCTATTTAGTTAGAGATATGTAAGCTAGTGGCAGAAATTACATATTGTAGTTTATTTAGTCAGAATGATGGGAATTAGCTGTTTAACTATAAGATTTTCCCTTTTAAATTAAGATCTAGTTCCTTAGCAAATGAAAAATGACTGTAGCATTTTTTTCTTTTTAAGTCTTCTATTTCCAATTATTGTAAATCTGTATCTTCCTTCAGTACTGGCTGTATTAAGGGAAAATGCAACTGAATACCTTTGAGATATTCGTTACAAGCAGCAGTCACTTTTTTAACCTTTGACTGTTAATGCTGTGAAATTTCATCTCTGATGCAGGCTTTAGAACAATATAGGTTAATAAAACCTTATTGTCAGAGCTGTACTGTTTGCTGTGATGAAATCTTTGGAACTTGAAAATTGAGTTCTCCAACTAAAGGAAAGTAACGGGGTGACAGGAGGGGAACATTACATCTAGATGAAATGTGATTCAAAGCCAAGAGAAATTCTGAAATTGTACCCTGCTGAACTGTCCTACTCTATTTATTGATTTATTAAGGAAAATAGTTAACTAGAAAATGCCTATTGAACGTCTAATTTCTATAATGTTCAGGAAAAGAAAGAACATTAATTTATGCTCAACTTCTCACTAGCTAAATCTGTAATACAGTGCAAACAAAGAGGAAGAGGAATGTGTCAGTATTTGTTTTTAATTAAACTTATCAGAATAAATCAGTATTTTTATCTTGCACGTGAGTATTTAAGCATGTAAATACATGTACCCATATTATTAACTTGGAAGTTTTGTGCTGCAGAACGAAAAACTTGTTTGCCCATAAAATTCCTAGTTTTGGGGAAAACTGACAAACCTGCCTTTAAGTTATGGTGTGAATGAATTGCATATAGTAGAAGGAAATACAGTGCAAGCATAAGCAAAAAAATTGCTCCTCCCTCAAACTTGAAGCGAGATTAATTTTTTTTTTCAATTTCATTTCTGAATTTATGCATTGTGTCTAGATTAGTGCTAGAGTTATATTTTGGTGTTGATTTCTGTAAGACTGTGCAGAGGGTAAGTGAATATTGAGTTGGAACCATCACATCAGATTCTTAGTTGTACTCTCTCTGTAGTGGAATGAAATGGTTTTCACATAAACTGGGGCTATTAGAAAGCTGGATCGGATACAAAATACTAGAATTATGCATTGTGTGTATTGTATGTCCTGTCTAGATGAATAGTATCCATATATGTCTTTTTGATGACAGCTTTAGCCTGGAAGCTATGATATTGATGGATCAGACAGCAGCAAAGGATACATAAATGTGGGATGCCAATTTGATAATTTATGTGCAAACACAGAGTAAGAGCATGCAGCTGTACTTGAGTCCTGTATCCAGAGAATACTGCACATTCTTCTTCCCCCAAATTCCTAGGCCTTCTTTGCAGGTTTCTTAGTTTCTTACATTTGTTTTTCTTTTTCTTTTTCTTTTTTTTTTAACATTCATTCATATCAAGTAGTGTCTTCATCTTTTTCTTCAATCCATGCTGTTTAATCAGGCAAGATATGTAAACAAGACATCATTAATATTCATGTATACTCAATGAGAAAAAAAACCCTATTTTGTTTATAGGGTGAACATAATTATCATTTAGCAGTAGTTAAAATTAGGTAATTAAGACTTTACTGTAGGCTCAGGGAATGATTTGGGTAAAACTATAGGATAAGAGCTTCTCCCCTGAGTAAAGGAGGCTAGAACAAAAAATGCAGAAAATCTGAAGATGATTACATCATTACTATTACTGCAGTTTGTTTTATAAATTTTAATTAAAAGATTTAATTTGATGGTTAAACTACAAATCACATTCAGTGATGCTCTGCATCTGACATTTATTTCTCTATCTTAAGTCTGTCTTAAAAGGTAGAGGGAATTTTTACTCTGTTAAAACAAACAGTTGATAACAGTAGTAAATCTGATCTTTTCAATATCTTATAGCAATTAGCAATAAAACACGATTCCTGCTGAGAGATCATTATCATAAATTTTCTACTACTGGAAGAGAATAACTATCATGAAATACCAGTTAGCTTAATAAATAATATAATTTTTAAGCTTTTTAAAATTCATTTTATTCCTCTCCTTTTTTTTCTCCTATCCTCTTTAACCCTATACATTACTATGCTGAAAAAGTACCCAAGCTCCTAATGATAATGATCTTCCTCCAGTTGAGGAAGTAGGAGTCATAAATACACAGATTTTTAAGCATAAATAGCAGCCATCATCATCATCATAATGTGATCTACCTGCAAGAGAGGGGCTATATCTTTGGTGATTTTTTTCCATATTCCCACACAGCCAGACTCTACTTTTGAAATGCACCAGTATAAAAAGAGAAAGAACCCTGTGGAGAACATCCCAGGCCCAGGGGTGTGGTGAAGGGCTTATCTCATACACCTCTGTATACTTCTGCACCAGCAAATTAGGAAGGAAGGTGATGTTCCAAGCCCATAAGACTCCTACATATGGTAGTAGTCTCCTAGTAGTTTCCTTTGGCAGACCTGGAACCACTGTGTAAAAAAAACTAGCCAAAACCTGTTTTCTTTGATCACCTTGTCTTCTGCTCGGTAGTGAGCCCTCACACACTACATGGAGAAAAAAAGAGGGAGAAAGAGAGTGAAATGCTACATCTAGACCTTTCCTTGCTGCAGCTACTGAGAAGAACAAAGCTTGGGATTTGGACTTTGATTTTCACTGTTATTCTTGTTTATTAGCAGTTCAGCTATTTATCAGCATCAAAAAGGCACAGAGGATGTTACCTTATATGAGACAATTGCAATCTGCATGTTAGAGAAGGAGATCTAGCTATGTTTCTTTCTTATATATGAGATCTTCAGCAAAGCAGTTTCAAATGATAATGAAAATATCTCTAATATCTATAGAAATACAAATATCTGTATATATTTACGTTAGTATTAAAATAGTAGGCTTTGTTGTTTATTTACAGTAGTTTAAATTACAGTAATAGCATTATAATTTTAATGACTTTTTTGTTTAAATATTTGAAAGCATATTCTGAGAGGTATATTTTGCATATGCCATTGACAGCATACCAAATTGTCGGATGTGCAGAAAGCATTCACCATTAGTCTTCTAAGAATCTTAGTGCTGCAGTTCTGCAATGCAAAATGGAAACATCTTTCTAACAATAATAAAAAAAATCTACCAAGTCTTCCAAAGTTATACACTCACTTTTGAGTCCATTAAAATTCTAAGAAGCATTTAATAACAATTTCTTTGTCTGTGCCATAGATTTTTATAAAAAAATAAAATAACATTTATTCCAATCTGGCAATCATAGAGCAGTGGTTATGCTTAAGGTAAAGCAAAGATTGCCACAGTGTGGTCAGTTGCTACAGGGAATATAGGTAAAATTCCTGTTAGAATATGTATGTCCCAGCAGTGTTGAATTGTTATAAAAAGTGCTAGGGGATCATTTAATATCACTTACTATGAGTCAATTAGGCCACCAGTTAGAGAAATCTTTTGCAATTCACTGTTCATTAGCCTGACAGTTGCAAATGAGGTACTTATAGGTTATGCCTCATTTAATCCCAGGGCTACAGACTGTAAGAGAAAGGGGAGGCCTTCGTGCCTCTGAATGCTTGGAACTTTGGGAAACATCATTTTTGGAACAGGTCTGCAAATAACATAGCTTTCTGACTCTTGTCTTTCTACAAGGAATTAGTTTTCTGCATTAGTCTATATTTATTTGACCTTTGTTTTGTGCAAAGTAAATATATTCCTATTCTTGGAAGATTGTGAATGCACTCACTTCCAAGTTATTTTCCTGATAAAATAGCTTTGTTCCTTTCAGGGGTGAAAACTTTACAGTTAGCATCTTAACAGAGCCAAAGAGTAAGTTCTGACACCATGTCTAGGGCATGGTGTCGGGATTTGAAATGTGCATATCCCATCTGACATCCCACACATGATCATATGCTGTGATCTTGGCAAGAGATATTTCAGTCTCTATCAAAAGAAGTTCAGGTGCATTTTGGTTTCAGTACTTAAAATTGTATTTCACTAAATCCCTCATCTGCTGAAACCAGACTGTATTAATAATTTCCTATTTGATGTGAAGGATGGTCAACTCAGTAATGGCTATTGTGTTAGTGATTCTGTTTAAGAAAAGCTTAAGTCAGTACATACAGGAACTGTGAAATAAATAGAAAGATATTGCTCAAGGTCGTTGGCATAATGAAGGTCAGCACTTAGCAGCTTGTCAGATGTGCCAAGTGTAATATATTGACGCAGCAGCTTGACATTGACAATGCCTCAGAATGAGTTTTTGCCTTGGAGTTCATAAAAGATAATGGCGGGGAACAGATGTCAGAAGCACATAGATTTTCTGAGAAAGGAAGAAGCGATGCTGAAAGAAATGAGGATTGCACAGGAACAGGTGATCACAAAATTAGAATGTCTGCAGGCTGACAGCTACAGGAACAGATGGAAACAGACTCACACTGAAGTGGAAAGAAAACATGGAAAAGTGCAGAAGGTTGTAGAGTATAGTGCACATATGATCTGCTATACTGTACATATGTAGGTGTGAATACAGGAATAAAAGGCAAAACCAAGCTCTGTGCATAGGACCAAACCTGTAGACCTAACTGTTGCAGAGTCCACAGTGCTTAGGTCAGTTGGCCCAATCCTTAGTTGCTTTCCACGTTTCAAAGTGGATCCAAAGCATTGCTATGCTGATTTAAACTGGAGTAAATTACTTCCAAAAGGAGGAAGAGTGACACAATGAAAAATTCAGCACAGTGTCAGCATGAGTGAGATTTGCATAATTAGAATTTTGTACAGCATCTAGCTCTCAGATCAGAGTTTTCCCGAGCTGAACATCCAAGGGAGATGAAAACGAATGAATGCAAGAACCTAAGTTAAACAATGTGGCTAAGAAGAAGGAGAAAGGAAGAAGGTTACCGTCTTTCTCATAGTTATGGTAGCTTGGATATGAAAAATGCAGTTTCCATTGATTTTCTTATACTAGTGAAACTAGTGAAATGTGGTCACATTTCACTTATACTACTGAAATGTGGTCACAGATAGTTGAAATATTTAACCATCAAAGTCTTTCCCTGCCACTATGTTCTAAGTCTCAGAGTCCTGCAGCACGGCTAAAAGGGCTGAAGGTTTGTAATGCTGATAACCTACTGGAGCTGGGCACCAGCCTGACTGCAGCTGTAGGGATAGCTGTCTTTACAGGGTGAGAACAGGCTCTTCCTGCTATTACAAAGGCATTTGGAGGTTACATTCATTAAAGTCTAGAATCAGGGGGGAAAGGAGATAATCTGCTATGGGAGCTATGTGAGCACTTGAGGAGATTTGTTACCACCTGGGAATTAAGAGACAAAGTCATAATCCTCTGATTTCTCATGGCCTATTTGAGTAAGATTGCAAGTCTCAGTTACAATGAAAGAGCATAGCATTAAAAACCTCATCATAATTAGCAGGCTTGCTGGAAGACTTAGCAGAAGAGTAAGGATTTTGGTTTCTTGCTTTAAAAATCAGACTGAAAAAATGCTAGAAAACTACTTAACTGGAAAGAGTTGTTAATTCTTTTGTCGTTTTGTTTTTGTTTTATGGTACTTAGTATCATAAACTCATTTATTATTTTTCTGAGTTGTCTGATCTAGGTGTACACTAGGAGCAGGGGCACAGGAGCAACCATTTGAGAAAAGTGCTTACTGTCAGCAGTAATTCTGGGAATGTATTTCTCCAAAAAATCATAGGATTTACTGTGCCCTCATGGACAGCTGCATAAAAAGTAACGTAGTATCATTTGATCTTCTGAAGTGTATTTTTCTGTTAGGAAAGTTTCTTTTTTTATGTTGTTTCATGGTGTCATAATTTTATTGTGAAACTAAAGTGAAAGACATGGTTATTAAGTATGTTTTAACCTTAAAAATGAGAACACAAGCTGCTTCTCTGCACGAAATTAAGATACATACATTTTCACACATCAGAAACAGCTAATATTTAAAATGCAGATAGACAATAGTCTCTTTTTTTTCTTTTAGTAGAGCAAGCTCGGTTGAATACCATATGGGAATTCATCAAACCTTTGCTTGGACATGAGTGTGGAAAGAGGTACAAGTTGCAGAGGCAGACTGTTCAACATTGTAATCAAATGGCACAATAAATACCAAGGAATATAATTTATATCTAACATATTTCAGGATAAACTTGGCAAATGTAATTCTCACCCCCAGGCAACAGGGTACAGCAAGGGGCTTTTAAAGCATCTAGCAGAACATGTATATTCTTGTTTCTATTAACTGGACCAAGGGCATTGCTGTGCTGCCTGAGTTGCCTTGTGTCAGGGATTGCTTGCTCTACTTTTCCTTTTCTCAGAGTTCTGTTACTGTGCTGTTCCTTCCTGGATCAGGAAGGGGAGCACATGATTCTGGAGTAGATGTGCCTTTATTCTCTTGTATTGCTTGGCATCACGGTGCTGGTATTTGCTATCTGGCCTCCAGAATGATGACTGCTACACAAACGTCTTTTTAACAGAACATGCATAGCCATGTCTTACTAATATAAAATGTTGCACAAGCCTCTCCAACTCTTCTCTCCATCTGTCTACTGAGAATTCAGGTAGAAAAATTCCTCTAACAAGCAATGGGGTCTACCCCATAGCGTCTACCCCCCCAACCTTCTAGTTCTGCTAGCTTATTTTTCTGATTGCTGTCCACCTCAGTTCTGTAAAATGGTAGTATGATTTTTTTTCTTTTATAAATATTATCTGGTGACATTATAAAGCTACATTAGGGAGAAATCAGGGGAGGAAAGCTGAGTGGGCAGCAGAGTCCAGGAGACAGATGCTAAGGCTAGGAGAAGGGGACTGAAAGCCAGACTGAGTACACTTGAAGTTTATTTATTTATTTATTTATTTTGTTCCCAGCTGCTTTTTGTTGTAATCTCGACCCTGGCTACTGTGTGTTAGGACCCTAGGCCCCCTGAGGCTGCCCTTGCAGCAGGCCTTGCTGTGCTTTCTGCACGGAGACCAAGGCAGAGGGCAGCCACGGCTGGGGTGGGCATGAAAGGCAGAAGGGCTGGGGGAGGGAGTGCTGAGGGAGCGAATGAATCAAACTGAGTCAAGTAAAAATAGATAAAGTGAGGGAGGACTTTGGATGAGGATGAGGAAATGGTAAAGTAATGGCAGAACAATTGCACAAAGAGTCTTCAGCCTGGGATGAATCAGTCATCCCACAGCAGGAAAAAAATATCAGAAAAAGCATTGCAATGCCATTAAAATCAACACGACATTGCTGTTATCAATCTTCGGGGATGTTAGAGTTTATACATTGCATTAAATAACAAGCTTTGGCCTAGCAACAGGGCCTTTTCTACTGCTTATAAGGAAAAAAAAGGCACAGTGACCTAAGAATAATGTGATTTTATACTCCTACTTGCACATTGAGGAAATTGGTAAAACTTCTTAATTGAATAAAAAACACCATTTTTTGTGAATACTGGAACAGGAACCTATTCTAATCTAACTGTAAATCATGTAAAGCTGTAAGTGACCAGCTTATTACTAAATTGCTCTTAAATAGATAATTTAATTAGATATATAATTAATATTATTTGAAATTCACAAGTGGGTGGTGGATATTGCACCAAAATCTGCATCTTCAACATTTTGCTTAGATATCCAACATTCACTTACCATTGGATTGCATTAGAAAAAAATAATGAAAACAATGGGGAAAAGGTCCTTGTAAAAAGATGCTTAAAATTAAGGAGATCAACTAGATCTCACTCATCTTATTCAGTTTCTTCAAAATTGCTGCCAATATATTTTTTTAGATAGGCAAAGAATGGAAGAGAGATATCAGCTCATCCAGTGACTTCATGTGGAATGCTACATGTTGTCCCAAGAATGACAGTGATCAGTTACTGAGAACTGGTCTCCTTTTACTTTCTCTCCACCCAAAAATGGGGAAGGAGGAGTGATTTTGTACCAAATAGCATAAAATCATCAGTGAATTCCCTTTTTGTAGTCTGATTTCGAAGGAGAACTACCAGTTCTTTTTTTTTTTTTTTTTTTTTCTTTGCTAACTGGGAATAATAGAAGACTTGCCCAAAGCTTATATTAAAAATGGAATACTTTATAAGAGCAGATTCTCATTCCTCCTTTTTCAAAGAGAAAAAAACAATCTACACTCAGTCTGCTACCTAAGAGACAAGCTAATTCCCTGAAGTTAAAAGTATTTGGGGTTTCTTATATGTACGGGAAGTGCCATGCAAGCCATCCAGTTTTAATTCCCGTTTGAGTACATATTTCAACTGTCTTTTTAGAAATGCATTCTGTTATGTCTTGAGAACAAAGTTAATGCCATAGCTACAGTCCATAATCACTTGTCAAAGTAAGATATTGCTGTAAACAAGGGATAATAGCCACTTGGTGTCCTGTTCTGGGCTCTATTCTCAGTGAAATGCTGTAAGGTAATTCTTGTCTAGTGTACCTAGTGGTTTCACAAGTGAGTCTCAGTTTGAGCGGTAATGTACATTTTATACATTATCCACTAGGACATAATATTAAACAAGATGTTTATGACAACGAATTAAGCAACTCAAGGGGAACCATTGTTTTTGATATAATTTCTAAGGTGTCATTGACTTTTCATTCATAATCATTTTCTTTCGCTTTTTAAATGCTTTTCGTGGTGTTTGAAGCATCTAAAAACCACCAGAAGAAAAAGATTATCTTTTGGAATGGTATGGAAATTAAAGCTCTACCACATTTTCCAGTGAACCACCAGGGAAAGGTTATAATGTAGTAAAATAATAACTTTGGGGTTATGGTGAAAAATGAATTTAAAATGTTCTGTATTGAATAGAAAACCAGAGTAAGCCCCTCTTGTGAATCCTGCACGGACAAATGTAGTAAAAAAAACCCTAAAGCTATCAATTGTATTTCAGGACTGCTAACATTTGTTCTTAGAATTGTTGCCCTGTTTTATTTGTAGGAGTAAACAGGAATGACTGGATCAAAGTAGCTCACACACATTCATGTTTCCTACTAAAAATACATTAAATAAAAAAAAAGGCATCCTTTTTGCAGGCTGTCGCTTGCTTCAGAAACATTTTGGTAATTTTGGAACTTAATTATTCTCTTAAAGCCTAAGGCCCTTGTCTAAAACCATCTGGGTTTATCACATGAGAAACTGAACTGAGATCCATTACACCTCAGTGGAATTCCATAATTACAAAATTGATGTTGCTACTAGTTAAAAAAAAAAAAAAAAAAAAAAAGAAGAAGAAGCATTTAGGGCCATATTTTATGCAGATAGAAATTGATATGGTCAACTGAGCACAGATACACTGATATTTAGCTTAGGGCCTATCTTTGTTTTAAACTTTAAGGACAGATTTCTTCAGATATTTAATCGTGGAGTACGCGAATGCATCCCTAGTACCATGTTCCTAAGCTCGGCACCGAGTTGGGCATGTTTTTGTTATTGTGCTTGCCACCACTCCAAACCTTTAGGCATATATTGGCTTTTAATTATCTGATACAGATACTTTTCAGTGAGAAATATTCATTGAATTTAAAGAGGACAAGCCAGAAAATTTAAAAAATGAGTGATTTTACTGGAAAATATATGCAACATGAATTTCAGGAGTGTGAAGCATACACAGATTTCTTTGATATCAGTGGCAGCTGAGGTTCTTCAGCATCTCTAAAAATGAAGTAAAAGAACAGTTACCATGGAAATGTTATTTCTCTAAGTGCTAACTTAGGTGGAAGACAGGTCAAGAAAAAATGTTTTTTGAAAAGAAGTAAGGTGCTGCTTCCTTTCTGGAATATTTCAAATCCCTTTCATCCCTAGGTTCCTCCTTTTGTGTAGTTTGAGTTGAAAAGATGTTTGCATTAGTTGCTAATTACACTGTAGATGTTGTCTGATTAGCTTTCAGCCTGGCTCAAGCAGTGAACCTACTTTAAAAGCAAATAGTGCATGGCAGTTTCTTAAAGAGTATATATCTAGAAATAAAACGTGGCAGGCATTTTAGCAGAAATATGTACACCTTCGATGATGGTGGGTTTGAGCTGTGTTTCCAATTACTGACTTGTGTTTCTACATCTACACAGATAAGTCTTAAAAATAAATCATCTAAAGTATCATATTTGCATGAACTATTGTATTTTTATAGGTATGAAAAATGACCAGAGTGAAAAGGGAAGGAAAAAAAAAAAGAAAGCATGATGTTGTAGAATGCATACATGGCTGTTACTGCATGTAATTTCCGATATATTTGTGTTCTAAGTCTATCACAGACTATATAGGAATTGGTAGATAGGAATGTACTTAGCCATTATCTATGGCTCATATAGAGCAGCTGATGGCACGGAGGGGAAGATACTTGGATGCGCAGGAGGCATCTGGAAAGCCATCTCTAATCTGGATGCTGTGAGACATAGAAATCATTGCTGTCCAGCTCTGCTGTGAGCTTTGTCTACCAGAAACACTTCCCCTAGGCATTACATTAGTATTTTAGGTTATCTTTGTTACTGCCATGCAGGGTTGACTTGCAACCTCTCCAGCATTTTATCTGCTTTGTCTGAAATGAGCTATAAATTCCAAAGTTATTGTCACCAAGAGTGGGAACATTTCTAGTATGGCAAACTTAGTACCTCCTGTTTCTAATTCTCTATCTGCACGTTCAGATTTGTACCTTTTTTATTTTTGTTGATAACCTGGAAAGCTTTATTTAGAGTTGCCTTGGGATAGCATCGCAAAGGTTATGCCCAGAGTGTGCTGAGCAGCTAGGCCTGAGTTTGGAGAGCTCATCAGCTCAAGCCAGCTGAGTCAGTGCTGCTGGTAGTATTGCTTCCTTCTGGCAGAGCTTGAGTGTGAGCAGGACCTGTTACAGGAGTCAAGCTGTAGGCCGTGTGAACCACCGAGGACTTTGGTCTCAAATAGAAAGCAACCCCAAAGTGAACTGAAAAGGTGAAGGTACCGGTATCTATGCATATTTGTCCTGAATGACGGCAGCATAGGGAGTCAGGTATTCCCCTTTTGTATTTTAGTTTACTTTCTGAGAAAACTTGTTAGTTTATGGCAGGT
>JAUBOD010000125.1:1071634-1091968 GCA_032353885.1 Nothura maculosa
TCCAGCAGGTCAACCCCCAATCTGTACTGGTGTCCAGGGTTATTCCTCCCCAAGTGCAGGACCCTGCACTTGCCCTTCTTGAACTTCATGAGGTTTCTCACCACCCAGTCGTCCAGTCTATCCAGGTCTCTCTGGAGGGCAGCGCAGCTATCAGGACTGTCAGCTACTCCTCCCAGTTTGGTATCATCCACAAACTTGCTGAGGGAGCACTCCATCCGGGATCTTCTCTTCGTGTGAGAGGTCTGTGTATTTTGGGATTATTTAAGAAACTTGATTGGTACTAGATGGTTTTACCTTTTGAGAACCCAATTTCCTATAGTAACCTGCCTTCTTTTTTCCATTACTTAACCAGATATCAGTTGGCCCTGCTGGAGGAAAATACTGTTCTTTGATATTATAATAACGATAAAATAGTCCGCCTGAGGAGAAAGCAAAGGTTGTTCTATCATTTTCTATTGAAATTATTTGTTTGTTCACATGCGCAGAATCTATTGTGAGAGATTTAATGAAGAAGGATAGGAAGTATTAATGTGCATGTTTAAAATCCTATAGCTTTGATAATATTTCCTGGGTTTTTTTTTGGTGATTTTTATTAACCTCTCTATAAATCTCCTCATTTATGTAAAATCAAAACCAAAAGGCAATTTAAGAAGATAAAAAGTTAACATTGCAAAGATAACATGAGGATGACAGAATTTATAGGTCATACTTTTCCTGTAAGTGACAATGCAGGCTTTTTCATATCTGAGTGTTTATAGTTACTTTGGAAAAGTGAACTCTTTTAGGATATCTTAGTTGTTTGTTATTGTGTTGTTGCTAGTGATGTTCATATGTCCTGTTATGCAAAGGCCTTGCATGCTTTTCTGCATCAAGATAAAGAATTAAGTCAGAACATGAACACCAACACAAGATACAGAGATCTCTGTTCACCTCTGTTCTGTTATCATTTTAACCTATATATTTACATAGAAATAGTAATAAAGATGCATATATTTGGAATAACTTCCGTTACATCTATTCTGCCCTTCTCAGTATGCACGTATGTCTGTCTTCTCAATCCCTAGTAAATTTTTTAATTGTAGAATGAATCCCAGTCCAGCTGGGGCACAGGACTCCGCTATACTGAAACCTGAAGGGCAAAGATGTGATCACAGCCACCATTGCACCTACTTAGAAAACTGTTGCATCTTATTAGATTTCTTGTATTTTCGGTACAAGGACTCGATGGATGCTGTAACTGTCAAGGTTTTATTTCTTTGATATCAGAAAATTCAACCATAAATAAGAACCTAAGATTTATTTGATCATCTTTTTCTCTTGCATAATGTCCAATTTTATTCATTTTAATAAGGTGCTGTTGACTTGAGCAAAGTAGAGAGTAGTATTCTCCCATATCTGCAACCCTTTTGACTCTCTCCACTCACTCTGCTCACATTCAAGGTCCAATTACTTATATCTACTGCAGCTCCGACTTTGTCCTTCACTCTCCCATCTCTTCAGGCTATTCAAGTTGATAATGTATGTTTTCAGATACATAGCATTTAGTGGAGAAGAATAGCTCTTTGTTTGGTTGTTGTTCGGCATTTCCCCTTCAGCCTCTGTCTTAACTTTAATTTTCCCTCACTGCCATTCTGCAGCAGTGTAAATGTTAACAGCAGTATTGAGGCTGATCTGGCTGTGACCCGTGTGGAGTTAAGGGGAAAGCATCTGTGTGGGAAAGTGATGTCAGACAGCTGCCAAACTGTGAGGGAAGGCTGCTGTGAGAGGGGCTGGAAGGAGACTGGCAGCAGGCAGAGATTTGCCAGTGCCTCCAAAGACAGTGCTGAACTAGGAAAACAATTCTGAAAGGCTGAAGTCAAAATGCCTTTGCAAATAGGGATTCCTCTTAATGATTAAGCAGATGGCTTTATTTGGCTACGTGCAAAGTGTTCACCTTTCTTGATAGACCCTTTACAGGCTTGAATTGTGTTCCCAGGTGTGCTTACCTCTTCTTATTTGAGTCGCAGTCCCACTACAGTAAGCAGAGTACAATGCAGTGCAAACAGAAATGTGACATTTTGTTCCTCTTTTCTCTCCAATGGCTTTAGTTACATTTCACATGCAGAAAGCACAAGTAGAAAAGCTGGAAATATGATGAAACATACTTGATTTTTGGTTAGCTAAAGAAATGTGGCCGGCAGTTTCATTCAAAAGCCGCTCAATTGTGAATTCAGAAGGTGCTCACTGTCACAGGGCAGGTGCTAATGAACTCACTTGGTATTCATGAGAATGTCAATACCGATCTATGGGTAGAAGTTTCATTAATATTCACATGCACACCTAGAACATTCAAGAATTATATTAAATGCGGAAAGCAGCCAACTCTTCACAAGTTAATTAGTAACACACCTTTTGAGGACAGATTCTTGTCTGCTGTAAATTATTGAGTCAATGAAGTTATACTGAAGATGTGGCCTACTGCTAATAGTAAGTTCTTCGCTCATGCTGCAAACCAGCCTAGATCACGTGTGGAGTCAGCTAATCCTTGAGGGGAAAAAAAAGATGTAGAGGTAGTGGACAGTTGGTGTGGCTGTGGCTGCTGGAGGTTGTTAGAAACCTCAAGCAGATCTCCATGGCTCTCCTGTGTAATGACAATTTCCATGGAAGTAGTGAGTCAGAGGTGGCTCTCTCTGGGAGTAGTTTGCATAACATAATACACCACTCTGAGCACTACTGCAAAAAGCTACGTAGAATGGAGCTATGATTGCAGAAGAGAGGCACAGATTCACAAGAAAGATTTCTGGCTAGACCACTTCTAAGGCCATTTAGTGAATACACTCCATAAATAAATATTTTTCATTTTTCTATGAAAATATCATTTTCCTATGAAAATATCTTCTACTATCTGTTCATAGAGGAATATTAATTAGTATTTACTTGTTTCAAATTTTCCTTTCAAGACTATTTCCTTCTTGATACAATAATGCAATATATATTTATTAAAGAAAAAAAGATCCTTATTTGTTAATCATAAGAATTCTACTGAATTAAGTTAATATGTAGCAGTTGAAGATTTAGCAGTAAGTCTTATTTCAAAACTATATTTCATATTAGCAAGCAAAATATGTTTTAGCTCATAATTTTTGAAGACTTCTCTGCTATTGATATAAATTACAAAGGTTTTGCATGTGTGCAATAGAGTAATAGAACTGCGTAGTAGTTTTTTTCCCTTTGATTTCCTCTCTTCATCTGCAGCATCCAGTTAATTCTACCACATCAGTAATCTCTGATTAAAATTTTTAGAGAGAACAAGGAGCCATTTAACTGGAATATTCCAAAGAAATCAGGGACTCAACACCAAAACTCCTTGCTAGAAATTTATCTCTAGGGTTCTGCTCTTCCCTTGCTGTTTTTGTTCCCCAAACTGTTCTTTGCAAATTGAACCTGTGCACTGTCGGCAGATGTTTTAAAGGGATATATCTTTGACTAATGAACTTTAAATTTTGGAGAATGTTCAGATGTGTGCTCAGTTAGTTAAAATTCAGAATTAACACAAATGGGCTAATGTGTTCATGATGTTTAATTAATAGAAATTTCTTGCAACTGGAAGTCTTGGGCTTTTGCATAGCTTATGGGAACTAAAATAAAGAACCAGCTTAGAATATGTTCTCATTTCCATGAGGGTTTTACTGTTTGTATGTATTTTCTCTTAATATTTATCCTGCGATCCAGACTTATGTCTAGTCAAAAATCTGTATAGTGCCTAAGATATCCGATATTCTACCTTAAGTTATCCATGTGCTCTGTTTTCTCTGCATTTCCTACAAGTGTTTAACAAAAGTCTATCCCTTCACTCAAGGCAGGGCTAGCTATGAGATCAGACCAGGTTACTCACAGCTTTCTCTACTCTGGTCTTGAAATATCCTGCTACAAGATTCCCCCTCAACTTCTCTTTAGAGAAATTTCCTGATATCACAAGTAATTGTTTGTAAGTCAGGACTTTCAAGGCCACTGAAGGAATCTGGATGCCTCTGTGGGCATCTCTGCTTTCCATAGTTCTTTATATCACAGTATCCAAGGTTTCTACAGTAACCAAAGTGAAAGTTGTTACAGTTCTCTAAAAATAAATATTTTAAAATAAGGACTATTTAATAATTTATAACAAAATATGTGAAAAAATACATTTATAAAAAAGCTTTTCCTGCAGTTTGGTCCCTATTTTCTCTCTAACTGTCCTGTTGCACTCTAAGATGGCATCATTACTCTTAAGGAATTAAAAAATACTGTATATACATTGACAGTAATGCCTCTCCAAAATATCTTACATGCTGGCTATATAAAGAAAATGAATATTGAAATGAATCATCATTCTCTTTTTCCATTTCAGTATTGCATATTTAGTATGGAGGGCTACATAGATGATATTTATTAAGGCCTTCATGTTTCCAAGAGTGATTTGTTTAATTATATTGGGGTATAGTTTGAAAAGCGATTAACTGTGGATTTTATTGAACTTCTATAAAGTTGTTACAGCAGCAGGTCTGGTTCAGTAAGGCAATACATATTTTGAATGACACCCTCTCATATCTTACATAGTGTCTGACATTAAAATAAATTAAAAGGGATAGGGCAAAAATACAGTAGGTTAGAAAAGGAACTAAAGATGTTTCTCAGATTTCATGTTGAATGAAAATATGTTGAGAAATTTGTTTTATATATTACTTCAAGTAGAAATGGATTCTTTAGATGTAGTGATCTCATTGTATGAGCTTACAGATTCTGTGCTATTCTAATAACAGAAATGCATCTTGTCTATAAACGGACCATATTGAGCAGCGGGGAGCTCTGATGCTGCTGAGGAGCTTTGGGTACAGTTTCCTTTTGGCCGTGTGCATGGTTTCCTTTGCACCTCTGCTTTGGGATGTGTATGACACGTTCCGCAAAAATGATAAGCACTGACGTGTTAGCTTCGCTGTGTGCCTCGTGTTTCCAGCTCTGAGGAATTCCTTAGTCCTCGTTTTCTTGTGATCAAAACAGAATGAAGTTTTTAAAGCGAACACTAAACACTGAAATACTATAGATTTAAAGTACCACAAATACAAAGATATTATCTTGTGGAGCGATGCTTCCTTACTGGGGATTCCCAAGTGATGGGATATTTCTGCTGCTGTGCCACTGGGTAGAACGTTCTAAAGCAAGCAACTTAAAATAACAAGAGAACATTTTTGATAGATTGGACTGTTCTTAATTTTCTATTTCTTCCTCTACGTAAGGGTAACACTTTAACTTTCAGCCTTAGTCTATGAGAATTACTAAGAAAATGATATATTTTGTTTGGAAGACATTTGATGGCTGCATAAAACATTTATAAAGGACTTTTCTATAGTGAATTCTTGGGTTTTTTTTTATTTTTTTTCTTGTAATTAGCAATATAGTTCATGTCCCCAAGGCTCTCCTATACTTAGGGTTAAAATGGCTCCAGTTAAGATCTGTAGAGCTACTTCTCTTTTGCTCTGCAGATTTTTTTTTTCCAATTTCAAAGATGTCTTCCAGGATAGAAGAGGAATGAGAATATTTGAGTATCCTGAAGTGGAGGAGCATGAGGAGTGGCGGGGACTTTAGCCTAGGCAATGGTTTTTCATGTCCACGTGAATTTCAGAACACCTTTATGATGCTGGCGATGGGGATATGTCACAGCTTAACACCTTGAGCCAACTTCTAAGACATTCTCTGATTTGGCTAAAAACCTGTTCTTAAGTATAGGAAGCAGCCTCTCTCAGATGCTGGAGGTGCTCCACCTAAGTTGTTGTTAATTCAACCAACTTTTAATGTGATTTTGGAATTTTCATTACAAAAAGGGTGCTAAGGTTTTTTGATCAACTCTAATAGTAAGAATTACTCTGCTAGTCCTTTCAGCCCCTAGTTTTCACCTGTAGTCAAGGGCACTCAGACTATGTGTATTGTTGTTATGTATTGTATTAAATTACACTTAAAATGCACTTAATAGTCTTTTGAAAATATTTTTAACACAGACAGCATTAATGTGCACATGCAGATTTTATGACTGCCAGCCATCCTGGTTTTGCAATTGCAAAAACTTTTGATAAATCTACTGTTTTTTTCTCAAGCCCTTTCATTTAATCTATTTTCATTTAGTTCCATTTAATGAGTATAATTGCTATGTTTCATTCAGTGTAATTCCCCTGGTTACAACTGCATGGATAAATTCTTCCTAGATTTTTCTTAGATTCTGGTCCTGTAGTGTCCCGGAGGGTTTTAGCCTTGCACACATGCTCTCTGCATAATCCATTGACGAATTCAAAGCTGCTGAAAACAAAATCAGTGCTGATGTATGGCCTAGTTTAATTTCATTTTCAGCTCTCTGCCATTTTATAGTTTACTACCTTACTGTAAATCTGTGGAAAATTGCTGTATAATATTTTACCAGCTGCTATACTCCATCAAATGTACAGTAACTTAGTAATTTTTGTATTAGTTTACAGTTTTAACCTGTGCAAATATACTGCTCACCTTTCCGTCTTTTGCTTCCTTAATGAGTTGGAAAATCACACTTTTATGGGGAACTACAGAAGCATGAAATTCACCTTTTTTGAACTCATTTGCATAGCCCTGATGTCAGGATAGTATGTATTTGCTTGACAGGCTATTTTGTATATATAACCAAGAATGGAAAATTATTATCTTCTCTGATTAGTTATATATCCAGATTTGCTGTATGGTTTTATACAGATCTAGGCTGTGACTCCGCAAAATACACTTCTCGGGGATCAGTAGCTTGCTTGGAAAATGGTCTGTGCTCATAGGAAATGAACCAAATGAAATATCTGAGATACTTGTGAAGTTTAGATGGCTTGTGAATTCTGCTTCAGAGCAGTGGTGGAAAGCAAGAGTTCCCATGGGACTGCTGTGCCACTGGGTGCATCTCTCCCGTGAGCTCTCTTAGAATGTGTTGGGTGCTGTTAGCAACTGCTTTTTGTTTTTGTGTGCAATGGGAGTGATGATTTCACCAATATGGGATTTCTTTAATTTTGGATCTCTCTATCCATATATTAAACTGTAAGATAAAACTACATTCTAAAATAAAATTCTTAACAATATTCTATTTCCTGAAAATACCTAAAATAAGATTTGATACAGGCAAGCTGATCTTCCTTTTAGCTTGGATAGAAGGGAAGTGAACAGATTTTGCCATCCATGAGCCCTTTTGTCATCTCCACATGTTGCTGTCTAGGAAGCAGTGTTGTGCTTGACCTCAAACTGTCTTTGTAAGAGAGACACACTTTCCATCAGAGAGCAGCCATTCAAAACTTTGATTTTATGGCTCTAACAGGATAAGAGGCTGTGCATATGCACAGTATCAGGGGCAAGTGTGCAGGAACCAGGAGATGTATCATTGCCTTCGTTTAAGATGCAGCCAAGACTTCACAAAAAGTAGTTTGTCAGAGTCGTTATAATCACTGCCAAGATCATTTGATCACATGCTATAATTATAGGAGGAATTCTCTCAAGTAGCTATCATTTGTCAGCAAAATGCGTCATGTCATAAATTTGCAATTGTTTGGGGCATTTTGTTCTGTCCTTTATTGTTGGTGGTTAAAGAAAACAATTCAGCATGACAAGTTATTGCCTGTGCTGACAGGTAACATCAACTCATACTGTCAAATGATGGGGAGGTGGTATAGATGGGCAGAATCAGAGGGATTTTATTGCAGAGAAGGCATCCTTTTTCTGTATTTTTATCAGCATTTATTATTAATTTATTAATAACACTATTACTATTTAATAGGACTGTTCGCAGATTTAATAGTGCTCTCAGCAGAGACTTCAGTGCATATATTACAGAGGTTATTTTAAATAAGTCTGAAAAGTGATCCGTAATTCAGATGGATACAAACTTAATAATGGCCTCGAACCTACAAATGCTCTTGTTAATAAGGAAGACGTGAGAGTGTGATTAGGTATAATTTTAAGTGCTATTAAAAAAATCAGTACTCCAACAGAACACAGCGTGGTAAAATTAAGCAGATCTAAACAACTTCTGGTATTTACTTTATTGCATTTTTAATATTACATCTTAGATTGGTTGTAGGGATTTGGATTTGGACTAGATGATCTCTAGAGGTCTCTTCCAACCTTGAAGATTGTAGGGGTTTTGCTGCATGAATAAAGGATAAGATTTCACAAGTCTATTATTTGGCATGCTGACCAAGAAACAAGTCCTTATACTATCAGAGAGGTAACTGGGCAGCAGAGACCTGCAGCACGTAGGGCAAACAAATATTAGCGTGCAGACATTTATACACTCAGTGATTTTCAGTTTCTGTTGGTTTAAATTCTTGTACTGTTGGTCTTTGCGAGACTTTAGTTTGCTGCTTTGTTTTTTCTAATTCACCTAGACCTCATGCTAGCAAAAAACATGGTGCCTTTAGCTTTTTAGTTCACTGGAGGTCCCCTGGAGAAGGTATCCAGTGGGAAGTGTCTGTCAATCAGCAGCTATTGCTGCACCTTCACGTTTGCTGCATCCGCAGCTCCACTGCCCGTGAGCTGCGTTCAGGAGGGGCAGCAACTCAAGGCCTCTGCGCGCGGGCCCCGCGCTCGCGGTGCAGCACGGGCCGTACGGCGGGCGGGGATGGCTGCGCGAGGCCACGCTCTGCAGCTGGGGCTGTCAGGCCGTGTGCTGCACAAAGCCACAGCCCGTTTCCCTATGGAAGGTTACCTTCCTAACAGCTGGGAATTGGCTGCAGGGAAAGGACAGCGTTTTGAAGGCTTGCTCTTTTTTTTTTTTTTTTTTTTTAAGTTCATATAAACAGTACAATGTAAAATAAAATCTCTAATAGATTTCTGGTTTGTGTCAGCAGGGAATCACAGCCCTTGATGTTGATGAATTTGCCCCTCCACTAGCAGTGCTGCATGATTAGAAAGACAGTAATTTCACTTTTATTTCAGACAATATCACTTAGGCTTGGAACTGTCTGTTGTAAGCCTTCTTTTTCTGATAAAGATAAGTGCCCGAGAGACTTGAACAGCAGAGCAGTTTTTCTTCTATTAAGAAGGTCAGTACAGGGCAGTCATGGGATGTACATGTAGCAGCCTGGGAAAACAGGTTGTCTTGGGAGATAACCTGCATTCAGCATCAAAAGAATTTCAAGGTAAATATGTCCCCTGTGAGCTGCACAAGTCCCTTCCTGTGATCACAGAGATTATTGTTGGAGTGTCAGGAGCGCAGGAGCTGGTGCAGTAGAGCCGCCGGTGTCGGGATGAGCGTCGCTGCGTGCGGCTTGTGGAGAGAGACGAGACGGCCCCTGCGGCCGCCCTGCAAGGGGCAGGTACCAGGTGGCTGGTGAGAGCGGCTCCACCTGGGCTGTTTTTGCAGGAGGTTTTAAATGAAAACAAGCACTGAGAAATTCCATCCTGGTGGTTAAAATAACAATAATGTGCAAAGGGCTTGGGATCCTTTGCATGCTTTGAGTGACAGTTAAAATAAAAGACTGTGACCTTGAAACCAACACAAACCTGGAAGAAGTCCAGGTGGTAATAATGTAATTCATTTATATTCAGCTCAAGCTTCAGGTAGGCAAACCTATGGGATGTTCTCTGTAGTACTCGTTTCTCTACATTTTTGTTAAGTTGATAAAAATCCTATAATTCTGTTTATTTCGGTAATACTTCCTTGGATCTGTACAAAACCATATTGAAGACAACCAGAATAAAATGATCTGGGATTTCATCCTTAAGCTAAACACTTTTGCAAATATAGCTGTCTAAAACTTATATATATATGAGTATGTGGATAGATATATATGTATGGAGACACACATATATACATATGCACGTAAATATCTCACTTGTCTGCTTCTTTATTAACTCTTCAGCCTTCAAAATATATTTGTAAAGCAAGACAATTTTTTGAGTATCATATCTGAATACTCATTCTGTCTAATTTTAGGGCTAGCCATGGGCACATGTGGTATCTTCTGTCTGCTAACAACTTAAGATGCGGCATCATTTATGGTAGAATATTGTTAAGTCCTTGAAAAATGATGCCTGGAACTTGTATCCTTTGCTATCAAAGGAGCAAATCTAAAGGAGTTGAAATATGGGTGGAGAATCAAAGATTCAAGCAAATTATCAATATTTAGAGAATGCATACAAATAAAACAGTATATAGTGGAAAAAAAAGACTATGGAAATAGTTGACATTTGGTGGGAGCTATGTGTTTGGATCTCCCCAGTACTACTGAAAGTTCAAGACTGAAAAAGTGATTCCTTATCACTAGCATGTTAGTCTGCAGCAGTGGCCACCCATCCTGTGAAGGACTTATGTTATAAACTGTAAATCTAGGTGTGTCACATCACTTTTAATACAATATTAGGTAAAGCATTAAGCACAATGAAAGAGGGAAACGGAAACTAACCCAAGAGAGCATTATTTGGAGAGATTCTTTTTAAATGTTTTCTGTGTTTTAGTTTTTATTTGTTTATTCATCCATCTATTTTTAATCTATCACCTTGATTCTTCCTTTCTGCCGCCTGCTTTTTAACAATTTTTCTTCTCTCTGTTTCTTCTTTGCACTGCTTTGTCCTTCTCTTATATTGGTGTTTTATTTCCTTTTCCTTTCCTCTTTGTTTCCTTTCCTCTTTCTTATTTGAGGCTGTGTTCTTTAATCCCTTCTCTTCTCTGTATCTTTCTCAAACTTCTTTTTTTTCTCTCCTTTATTTTTACTCAGAACCTATTCTGTAAACAGAACTTATCTTAGTCTTACTGTCTCTATGTCCCTATTGCTTCCATAAAGTATGGACCTGTAGGATAACTTAAAAGCTAAAAATATATAATTAAAGGTGCAGTCAATCTACTGCTTTTTTTGGGTTTTTTTTTTTGGTTGTTAGTTTTTGTTTTAATAAGAGAAAAATACTCAGCTTGCTTTTTGTGTTCTAAAACTTAGGTAACTGCTGTGCATTCATGGGTGTTGCGGAGGGCCCCATGCACTGGTGCTGAACGCCTGTGCAGTGATGCAGCGATTTGTGTTTATTGCTGCTCGGAAGGGATCAGGGCAGAGGCCCAGTGCTGTGTGGCTGAGGCTTCAGGAGCCGGCGCTAATTCTGTGGTTCTTTCATCCCTCTAAGCAGTATAGAGCCCTGGCACAGGCTGCCCTGGGAGCTTGTGGAGTCTCCTTTTCTGGAGGTCTTCAAACCCGCCTGGATGCCCCCTGTACCATGTGCGCTACGATTGCCTGCTGGAGCGGAGGGGTTGGTCTAGATGATCTATAGAAGTCCCTTCCAACCATTCTGTGATTCTGTGATACAGGTGTGACCCAGATGCCTCCAGGCACAGCGTCTCATTTTTGTGGAAACACCCAGAACATCTTAGACTTCTGCTGAAGTAAAACCATCTAATGCACATGAAATTAGAGTGGTTTATTAGTTCACATAGGTTTATTTCTTGTTTTACTGTTTTACAAATTGCTGTCTAATGTCATTAGAATGATGAATATACTTTTCAATCAATGTGATGGCTTGAGACACAGACTGGGTTCTACTGTTGCTGTTCTTCACTCCTTTCAGGAGGGCCTCTGTTTTTGTAAGTCTTCTCGGTTTTCACACTGTTCTTTGTGCGCACTGTCTGCTGGAGAGATCTCTTTGGTTTTATCCCTTTATGTTTTTTCCCCTGTAGCATAACCGATGTGGTAGATGCTTTAACTTAATTTTTCATGTAGGTCTAAGAAATTTTTTTCTCCTTTTCTGAGTAAGCTTGGAGATCAAAAAAAATCATCAATCAATTTGACAAATCTTGGCATTTGAGTTGGCATTTGTCTTCTAATCCACAAAAAAAATCTGCACTTTTTTTGCAAGCATTTGTTTTCTGAAAGTACTTAGAAGTTTGTCTATAATGTTGATGGGTTTCCAGCTTCTATATCCATATGTAAGATGGGAAGTGACATTTGAGATTTTGTGTTTGATTTTTGATGACCAAGTGCTTTTTAAGCTGTTGAATACCAGTGTATGGGTTTTGTTTATTTACTTGTTTGTTTCTTAGCCTCGTAGGTTTAGTAAAGGCCTTGACAGCACTAAATTCTTCTGCATGGCACTTTTTCTCATGCTCAGTGAAGCTGTGACTATTTTTACCACTTGTTTGTGGCTTCAGGATTATGAACAGTTGCTCTTTGGATGCCAAACAGATCTTTTGATTTTTTATTCTGTGGTGGTTGAACCCTCAGAAGATCTGCAGTACAAGCAAAATCTAATTTGAATTGGTCATTGTGGGCTTGCCCAAAAAGACTGCTTTCTCTTTCTAATTGAAGGTAATAAAAAACCAGACGAGATGAGAGAACATGTGTTTTTCTGACACTGATATTTATCTTAACCCTTTTAACTGTCTTTGCTTCTCTATTTATGTAGTTGAAAGATCTCAATCATATTTACTAGAAAACTTACATTTTACAGTAGTGAAGTATGTTTGCTCAGTTTTCTGTAGTCATAGAATCATTAGTTTTTAATGAATATGTAAAATGCCATTTAAATGAGATTTTTGTTTTAAATTCAAAGCAGTCAAGTACGGAAAAGTAGACTTTTCTCAGCAAAACAATTGAGGACATCACACTCCTCTATCTCAGACTTGGTACCCAAGACAGTGGAGAAGTCTAACATAGATGGAATTATTAATGCAATGCAGGATAAATGAAAATCATGTCCAGAGCAAAATGTGCTTTAATATGCTAACTCCCAACTAACTCCTTTGCATCCCTTTGGATTTAGCAACTGTTTTCAATTTTAGCAATTCAGAATATGCAATTTAGTTCCCCTTGAGCAACAAAGAAATATAAGCAGAAATTACTTTAGCAATACATTGTTCAATTAATGTTCAAGTACATTGAGATTCAGTATGAAAATTATAGATATGCTATATCAACTCAGATGTTGTTTTATTAGTACTCTTGGTTAGTACTCTTGCATAAAAGCTCTCTTCAGTCAGAAAAAAAACTGGTTTCAACTAAAGCAGGACAGTCCCATCAATAAATAGACAAGGAAAATATTAAGAAAAAGTCATAGAAAGGTGAGAGGTTATGTCACCAGATAGCTCTTGGGCTGGAATATAAAGATTACATTTCCCCTGCAGTTCGAGTCATTTCTGAAAATCAGTAATTTTAGAAATTGAATAAAATGTTAGTGAAAAGTGGCAAATTGCAGATTTCCCCGAATAATGATCATGTTTTATTTTGCTTAGGCACTTCATGGGAATATTTCAAAGAGGGATTTTTTTGGAATTTTGATACTAAACCTGTGTTCAGAAGTTCAGATACGTATTAAGTTGGCAAATGCTCTCTACAAAAATGTTGCTAAAACGAGTAATAGAAGCAATTGCTCTGGCGAAGGCACCTGGTCACCTGGAAGGAACATGATGAAACCCAAGTCACTCACAGAAGAGCGTTTGTGAGTCCTGTCCCTCCTAACCTGCTGTTGCCAACAAATAGTATTTCTTGAACGTTAGAGCCAATTCCTGGGGCTTGTTTCCTTGGGCAGGGTGCTGAATAGTTATCCATTATGAAGAAACTGCAGCATTTTTAGATATTATTTTTAATCTTATCCTCTCTTCCAATTACATACCTCACCAGTTTCAACTTTGCAATAAGAACTATGTGTTCCTCACTAGGGATTTCCAAATTGCAGTGTTTCCCCAACCCTTCCATCCTTTCACACAGAGCCTTGGATCTCACAATGATGACATTTGCTTCAGGACACTGAAAATGGTTCTGTATTAACCAACTGGCTTAAGGAGAAAACAAAACCAAGCCCTGTAGACATAAAACCACCTTATTCTTTAAAGGTTTACTCTATTTTATTCTATTTATTCTAAAGGTTTCTTCTATTTTTTGAACTTGTAACTAGATTTCCCCCCAGTGTACTCTGATCTCCTGTCTGTGAGAATCAATAGGCAAAAGATCTTGATTTCTTTCCTCTTTTACATTAGCACATTTTTAACAGCATGCAGCTATTCACTAATTTCCAGAAGCCTTATTTTGTCACCTCTTGAGACTGCCTGGGCTATATGTTAACATATCTTTCAGTAAGTGATATATTTCTCTGCCTTTTTTGTCAATGAAAACCTAAAGGAAACCAGCTATGAGTTTATAAGAAATCTGAAATAATCCATTTGAAATGCATTTGAAGATATTTTCCATCAATAAAGCAGTGTGGTAGCAATATATTTCAATCTTTCTGTCACTTGTCTGTGCAACCTATGAATTACACGTTCAGACCACAAAATTTAAGTTATAAATGACAGTACAGATTAGTTGGCTTGAAAAGCAATATTTTCATTCTAGTCACAAAGACCGAATTGGGATGGATGTCTGATAAATCAATCTTGCAAAGTTAATAATCTTTTGTAATTTTGCCATTCAGTGTATATTTTTGCTTATTTTTAAAAATTTCACAAATAATTTGAGTTGGTGAAAAATAGCCAAAACATGACATTGAGAATGAGCCATTATTCCCTGCACACCTGTAGTCTGAGCATTTCAGACTTCCTTGGTAGATGCTGTATGAAAGATGTTCCCTGTCCCAGCACATAAGGGAGAGGGAGGTGAGAGGAGCCCAGGCCACACAGGCAGCCCAGCGAAGCGCAGCTGGTGACCCTGGCATTAAAGTCTGTGGTCTCGCTGCATCCGGCTGCCCGCAGCTTGCTGACATGTTGAGGGCATGGGCCAGGAAGAGAGGCTTCTGAGAGAGGACATAAAACTTTACAGGACAAAGGAGGAAGAAATTAGTATAAGAGTGCAAAGAGGCAGTTGTCTTGGTGCGCTGAGGAAAGGATATTTGTGACATGATCCTGAATATAAAGGTAGGGGGTCAAACTGCATTTTGCAAGGCTAGAGGAAGGTACGTTGTGGACATCGAGAAACTGTAGTTAGAGTGGAGAGTTGGAACTGTGCAAATGGTTTGCCAGCATTACTATGAGTGCAGATGCATCCAGGTAACAAAATGTAGCTCAGAAGGCTTCATAGATCATCGGCTTGATCTGCCACCATGTATGAGTAGTGATTTCTCCTCTTCTATATGTTTATGACATATCGAATTCATAATTTCAAAAGAATTATGTGCTTGGAGATTACAAAACGAAGCAACACAGTTTTATTCTTTTCCATTTCCCACTGCTTGACAGCTAAGTTGACTCGAATGATGTGACCATTGTAGGGTCAGTCCAAGCCCCAGGTCATGTCAAGTTTTCCACTTAGCTTTGTGTTATTGCCTGTATATATGTGCTGAGTCTTTGCTGGAATGAAAGGAGGAGAGTCGCAGAGAACTCGAAGCAAGGAGTCCCTTATTGCAAAACACCTTTGTGTTTTAAATCTTGTAAATTCACTGTTGTTTATTGTATCTTGAGGGTACATATTAAACTGCCTGCTTTCTGGTTCTAAAGAAATATTATTCCAGCTGCAGCTAAAATATCCATAGAATGAACAATCTCTGAAAACTGTTTGTTTCATTATTTTCCCTTGCTTGTTTTATGCAGTATTTATAGCAGAAAATGAGGAGGCTCATTCCATCTTAGTGCACTTCTAGTATTTATATAATAAGGTTTTTGAGAAGAAAAAAAAAGACTTTTATCTGTTGCCTGCAAAGGTTTGGAACTGCACGTCCTTCTTAAGGAAATATTTATGTGGAATCTGAGGAAAAGGAAAGATTTTCCATTTTCTCTGAGTAGAGCTATTTCCACTCAAGATGTCAATCCTAATTCATGTGAGTTGATGCCTACCTCTTTGCAAGAGTAGGGAGCATTCACAAGCATAAGTATATGCTGCTTAAGTAGCTCCTTACCCTTGGCATATGTACAAGTAGGCTTTAGCCCAAAGAGCTCAGGAAAATCTGAAAACTGTCTCTGCCTCTCTTCATGCTGTACGTTACCCACCAGCGTGAACCTGAATCCAGACCAAGGTTGCAAGGAACTTGATTGCAGTTTTATCTTCAGTAGTCTCATGAAGTGTTTGAACAGGTATTTTTGAGTCATACATCTTTTGTGGCTTAGTTATCTGTAGTTTTTTTACCCCTAGATGGTGACTCTTTCTTTTGAACTGTCCTTTCCTGGAATATGGCTAATGAGATTTGTAGCATATAAATGAGAGCTCCAAGGAAGACTTAGAGAAGGAAGGAAGACTTAAATGGCTGATCACAGGACAGTAGGTGCAAGGTATTTGTCAAGGTGCAGTAGGAAGGGTTATCCAAAGCCTGAGACACAGCAAGATGTGTACAGAAATTCAATCTTGTAGGTAATTGCCTTGCCTTGTTGCCACAACAACATAAACAAATTGAATGCGCACTTGCAGGGGCACCTGCCTGGTTGGTTGTGAATGAAGATAACCCATTTGCATACAATCAACTTCACACAGAAATATTTGTCGACTTGGAGTCCCCTGAACGTTTGTAGCTTATTTAGAAATAAAGATGCATTCTTTGTAAATGGATTGCCTGGAATAAGGATGAATGAGACCAAGTCAGTGAGACTTCGTTCAAGCTTCTCTTGCCTGTATTTGGAGCTCAACAGGCTCCATGCCACACACATCCCTAACTCAAGTTCTGAAGGCCAGTGTGAAACAGATTGGTAAAACTTCCACCAAGGTCTTTTCTATTAGTCTCTGTAATAAGGGAATTAACTGCAGGGCATGGCTATGCTGCTCATCTAATGATCATAGCTCCCGCTTGGAATCTGTGATGAAGTTTTATCATTTCTCTAAATGACTGCAATTAAAATAAACAGCAAATCAATCAGAAGGTACAAGACACTGAACAAAAGTAATTGTGCATTGCAAGCTTAAGCTGGCAAATAGCTTCTGTTAAGCATTTGTTGTGCTGGTACATATACATCTCTGATGTCAAAACAACTTAAGATCAAAAGGACCTTGGAAATGCTCCACTTTGACCAGTGTTAGATTTGCCATTTCCATTCTCACTACAAAGCAAAAAAGCAAGTTCAAAAGTAATTGGAATTACTGATTCCCAAACATATGTAAACACATCCTTTTCTGAGCACTCTACCCCACTGAAGGAAAAGCTCTGCTCCTACTGCTTAGCCCTCCACACCAGCTCCAGCAGCTTTATGGCTGCAGACATACTACTACTACTTGTTCAGCAAATTTTATTTGCAGTTGACACTCAGATTGTATTATATTGAGTTCTAAATCTCTGGAAATTTAGGAGAATGGAAGTCTGGAAATGTGGCAACACAGAGGTCTTCTGAGGGATTTTGTCTCGCAGGAAGTGCAAGAGGAAAGTGAAAGGATGAAGTGAGGAGGAATGGTACGTACAGAGGCTGGATTGTTTTTTGAATTCAGTTAACCAGCACTATTTATGGGCACAGTATCCACACCATGTGCTCTTAGACCCAGTATTTTCTCAGAGAGCTGGAAAACGTAATGCCTGATTCTCAGCTGTGCTTTGCTCGATGCATAAAAGACTCAAGACAACAAAGTGGGTGATTTCTAATGACCTTTGTGTCCATCTTTAGATCTAGTGAGTAGAGTAGATTTAAGACACAGTTGTAGGACCTTTGTGAATTTGTAACACCTACCCTTACTGTGTGAGGAAAGGGCAGCCCAGGAGAAGTATTTAGTGCTCTTATAAGCTAGAGCAGCGATCTGTGCTGTGGCCTTTGCTTGTTGTATTGCCTGAGCTGGACCGGTGGAGCCTCTAGTGCTTCTTGCAGACAATACTTCCAATAACTCAAATTTATATCTCCCCAAAGAAAGAAAACAGAGTTTGTGATTTTCTTTTCTCTACTTAATAGTGGACAAGGATAAGGAAGTGGTGAATTACTTTTTTGTTTCTTTTTTGAATGCACAGTAGTTTTTCTTTTTTGGGGGGTGAATGTTAGAAAGTACGAGCGCAATTTCCAGAATGCACTGGGGGACTTGAGCAAGCATAGGTGCGGTGAAGCAGATGGGGATTTTCTAGGAAACAGATAAAAACCATAGAATATATGAAGGAAAAAGCAACAGGGAGAATTCCAGAAAGCTTCAGGAATTTTCCTAAAAAGCAAAGCCAAATGCATGGAAAGCATGGGAGGATTCCTAGAAAACATACATGAAATTCTCAGAAAACAGTACGTAAATTCTCAACATATGAGAAATTCCTAGAAGGCACTGGGGTTATTCATTAAAAAAAAAAAAGAAACAAAAAAAAAAGGACAATAAAGAATACCCTGGGAGCAGCAGCAGTATTGTGGAAATTGGTGGGGAAGTTCCTAAAAAAAAGCAGTAAAATTCCTGGAATGCAATGCATGAGACTTCTTTGAAAGGCCAAAAAAAAATCCAAAAATGGAAAAATAAAACCCCAACAGCAAAATGCTAGAGAGCAGCGGCATAGTTTCATCACATTTTAGAAAAATGTGATGTGTGTTGCTCCTGAAAGAACTTAAGCATACTTGGGGTTATTTTTTGGGAATATACAAAGACAAATACAGAATGCTTAAACAGATTTTCCTGTTTCATTAATAGTTGCAGTGAATAGTTTGTAAATAGTTAAAAGCAGGTTGAAGAGACTGATACTAATGGAATGTTTACTGCAGCATCTCCGTTCATGCTAGCACAGTATTTCTTATTTAGTTATAGAGTCTTTAAAAGTGCTAGGAAGAAAGACTAAATTTACTCGTGGGCTCAGAGCCTCCCTGGTGGTATTCCGTTAATTCTCAAAATATTGGCACCTCTCATCAAGCTCAGAATCTCCAGGTGCAGGACTGTCCAGCAGGCTGCCTCTGCAACCTTTTTTTCTTTCAGTGCTCTTTGAATCCATACACAAAATCTATAGGAGTATTAGTTCTCTGTTAGCAGCAATCAGTTATAAAATTAGTAAACCTTTAGATAAGAGGGTGGGTTTTTTGTTTGCTTTTTGGGTTTTTTTTCCCTCCTAATCCACTTAATCCTATTTTGCTTGGCTCTCCTAGGCATTCTTCTGCAGCTCTTATTTTTCCTAGTTGTCCTAGTTTTCCTAGTCATCACTTAGGTGCCAAAATATTAAATTGTTGTTATGACACCTCAGAGAACATTAATTTAGTTAATATCCTAGAATCTTGAAGCAACTGGAGTTAGCAGAACCAAGATACAGGTCTGAATTTGTATAGGGGTTTCCTGAATCAACTTTAAGATTCTCTGCTTCCTAGTGAATCTCTCTTCTCAGATTCCCTTTTCCTTCCCAAAATAAGATTCTTGGTGGAGATTTTAGAAGACAAGCCTAAGCCTCGCAGGAACCCAACAGTTCAGTTTATGAGTTGTGTTTGCCGAGTAGTTCTCTGCAGGGCACTAAACCCTGGCATTCCCGGCTGGGCCTGCACTCCCAGCCTCTGCCCTCCACAGTTGATAACAACACTGAATTTACAGCCTAACTCTCTGAGTGCTACCACTGCCGCAAATAGTGTTTCTGGTTGGGCAGGAAGATAAATTCAGTTAGCAGCTGAAATACTTACGCTCTGAGAATTTCAACTGTAATATAGTAGTAGCTGATCTTTTTAACTATGCTAAAGATCACAGAATCACAGAATGGTCAACGTTGGAAGGGACCTCTAGAGAACATCTAGTCCAACCTTTCTGCTACAGCGGGGACACTCGGAGCATGTGGCACAGGGTGGCATCCAGGCGGGGTCTGAAGACCTCCAAAAGACCTTCCAGAGAAGTAGACTCCCCAAGCTCCCTGGGCAGGCTGTTCCACTGCTCTGTCACCCTTACTGTAAAGAAGTTCCCCCTCACCTGTAGATGGAACTTCCTGTGTTGCAGCTTATACCCATTACCCCTTGTCGTGTCACTGGCCACCACTGAGAAGAGCTTGGCCCCTTCCTCCCTGCATTCCCCCTTCATGTACTACACACGTTAATCATATCCCCTCTTGGCCTTCCCTTCTCCAGGCTAAACAGGCCCAACTCACGCAGTCTCTCCTCGTATGAGAGATGTTCCAGTCCCTTAATCATCTTTGTTGTCCTCCACTTGACCCTCTCTAGGAGCTCCACATCCCTCTTACACTGGAGAGCCCAGAACTGAATGCATGTTCCAGATGCGGTCTCACCAGAGCTGAGTAGAGGGGCAGGATCCCCTCCCTTGACCTGTTGGCAACATCCTCCTGATGCAGGCCAGGATCCCATTGGCCTCCTTGGCCACGAGACCACACTGCTGCCTCATGGTTAACTTGGTGTCAACCAGGACTCCCAGGTCCCTCTCTGCGGAGCTGCTTTCCCTGATCTGTACTGATGCCTCTGGTTATTCCGCTCCAAGATGTCAGTGTAGATTCAAAGGAAGATTTTAAAAAGTAATTTTGTCCATGCCCTATACTAGTAAATGATTTATGTTTTAATTT
>JAUBOD010000125.1:1092068-1124845 GCA_032353885.1 Nothura maculosa
GAGAGGGGCAGGATCCCCTCCCTTGACCTGCTGGCAACATCCTCCTGATGCAGGCCAGGATCCCATTGGCCTTCTTGACCACAAGGGCACTGCTGCCTCATGGTTAACTTGGTGTCAACCAAGACTCCCAGGTCCCTCTCTGTGAAGCTGCTTTCCAGCAGGTCGACCCCTAATCTGTACTGATGCCTCTGGTTATTCCGCTCCAAGATGTCAGTGTAGATTCAAAGGAAGATTTTAAAAAGTAATTTCGTCCATGCCCTATACTAGTAAATGATTTATGTTTTAATTTTGTTAAAGAATATTGTGAACCAAAACAGTCTGTTATTCTGACACTAGACCTCATGGAATAATGTTTAGGAGTAGACCTTGCTCTTTTATGTCTGCATTTGCAAAGATTATGATGAAAAGTGTTTACGTTTTGGTTGTAGTGCAGAAAGCTTAAATTCCTTTAGGCTTAGAAAACAACCCTCTAAGAGTTGAAAGAAATGGACATTAACAAAATTTTGAAAAGATTTTTTGCCCCTCTTGGCTCTTTTCTCTTTTTGGGTTCCTACTCAAAACCTTCCTTTATTCCTTTATCCCCATTTTTATTAGCATATTTTCTGTCTCACTTTTGTTCCTCTCATTGCCCTGGATGAAGTTTCTGTATCTTCTGGGAGTCATCCTTTTGTCCTTTATTCCCTTTGCAATTTTCAATGTTTCATTCATGATAACGCCCCTCTTCGCCTGAGCTGATTCCAGCACGGAGCATCCCCTGTGGTTTCCCACCCTGTTCTCTCGCTGCGAGAGCATTAGTATTCAGGGTTATCCTTTGCCTCTGACTGAACTGAGCTGAAGCTGAGGATGTTGACCACAGCCAGGATTTTACAGGAAAGGATCATCCATATGGTGGCATAATTGAGATTATGCTGTAGGTTGTTGCATGCTGCCTGTCTCTCACCAACATACAGTGAAAGAGATTATAAATGTGTGCCCTGCTGATCATTTAGAGATGGGCAACTTCCCTGCCAAGTTAAGAAAGATTGAGCAAATATTGGTATATTCACACAGGAGCCACACCAGTATCATCAGGATATGAAAACCTGGGCTGCAAACAGTCAATCAAGCCAAATTTGTCAGAAAGATGCAAACAGAAGGATTAAACTGGTTTTCTCCAGTCTCTCTCTGATGCTGGTAGTAGTAGCTCCCTCAGAGCTCGAGATTACAGTGTTGGATCTGGCCTCCATTAGAAAATATTTCCTTTCTATATGGACTGTGTAGAAGCTGGAAGCTGTTCTAATGCTGAGCAGTATTGCCTTGTGAAGTGCAGTGTATTCTAAATCCTGAATGTGTGTAAATAGGCATGATAACTCCAAAAAGACTTATTTCTGTGTCTACACAAACATATTCTCTCTTTGGCAAATGTAGATTTTTTCATTGGCAAAGTCCACCACTAGTTTTGATTTTAGAACTGAATACAAATAAAACTGAATGAAAGAAAACTTGAGTAGCATCTCATGAGCAGTATCTTTCAGAGAGACATAGGATTTTTTTTCCTCTATTTTATTATTCAATCTTAAAATGTCTTGCTTTTGAAATTGTCATGTGCCTGGACTTTCTGGATTCCTAGTAGCACAAGTGTAAATAATTACAAGCTGTGTGTGGTGTTTCAGTAGCAAGAACAGAAACAGAAAATGACTGCAAGAAATATAGGGACACCTTTGGAGATCAATTACAGGATGCTTTGGATTTGGATGAATCTCTGACACTGTTAGTTCTTGCTGTCTGTTTTGCCACTTGACTTATTCAGACCAAGAGGTTCTATGAATGTGGGGCTGTTTCAGCTCTTTGCACACGAGCACATCTTGCCTTGTGCTAATGTTGGTGAAGTAGGTCAGGAAAGTGTCTGACAGGCTATAATAGCATCAGGCTGGTTTGGCACATTATGAGACAAGTCTCTTTTCTGTAAAACTCTTGGTAGAACTAAGCAAGTGTGATCAGGAAGGAGGGTCCTTCCAACCTAGTGGAGAATGGGCACGCGCAGGAGATCCCTGGGGTGTTACTTCAGAGGACAGTCTTGCTATACCCTGGCATCTGGTATTGTGCTTTTGGAAAGTGTTTGCCCTGTTCTGCGCCACTTGTTACAGCATTTTAATGGTATGTCTCTATCTTTTTTAAGAGTCCTGTATACAGTTGGTGAATAAATGTCATCCTTGCTGTGTGACTGTGTGCCACAGTACTATAGCATCAAAGATAACTTCGCTTGCACCATGTTTTTCTTCTGGGATAAGCCATCCCAGTTTCACAATATCGCTAGCTGGAGCTCTGACCTTGCTCTGGCCTGTCTGCCTAGCAGTTGTAACGTGTGAACATTTCTGAACTGTCATTCTGGCCTAGTTTTATTTCTGACATCTGTATACTGAAAGAAGAGGCCCTCATAAACGCCTGTGCTTCTCTGTGTTTTCAAAAGTCTCATCCATTAGAGGAGGAACCACCACTAAAGGAGGCAGAGGGTGTTACCTTGCACTCATGTCATAGCAGTTTTCAGGAGGAATAGTAAACTTCAAAGTGGGAATACAGTCAAACTATAAAAGGAAAGAGTGAAAACAGGTTGTGTCAATACTACTCTGGAGAAACCAGTTTGCTCTGAAACAGGTTTGTTTAATATGATTTGTCAGAAAAAGAAAAAAAAGCATAAGGAATTGTGGAAAGAAATCTGCGATAGCACTTCAGGACGGCGGGTCTGGGAGGCGCGCGTTTGTTGTCACTTCCAAAGCCCTGCCTCCATGTCCGTGCTGCGTTGCCATGGCCACGGAGGCCTCCTCGCTTTGTTTGCTCCTGCTGTCAGAATTCTGCATCGCCGAGGAAGCCGAGGGGCCTGAGCGACACATCACAGGCTGCTCAGAGCTGAAACCGCCCTCCTCAAATGTATATGTATGTATTGCTCAGAAAATAAAGGCTAGGTGATAAGGAGAAGACACAATTTAATTTTGGTACTTCTTTTTCATTATTTGTAAGTAAAATATATAAAGATATCGTTCAGGCAAGAATAATACTTTTGTAACATTTTGCACCAGTGATGGATGTCAGAAATGCCTGGTGAACAGACAGGTAAATAGATAGATTAGATGTTCTCTAAAGGTACATTTGGCACCAGGCCATTCTGCAGTTAATTACCCCCAGTAAGAGTTTAAGAGGCAGAAATCAGCAGAGGTTCAGCCTGTGCACAACATGGTAATACGAGGTGATTCCCAGTGAAGGATTCTTGCTGCAGCCTCATAGCTAAACCAGTCTGTTGAGCGATTCTCCCATCTTCCCATTTTATAAAATTGCACAGGCTAGAGTCATTAATATGAATCTAGCACTTGACATTGATAAAAAGCCCCTGGAATCTGAAAATAACCTCTCCTCCAACATTTATGAAGCTAGGCACCAAGGTCCTCTTCGTATTTTCCTGACCACGGAAAACATTGATTTTAGTGAGTTTTCAGCTAGCTCCGCTCCCTATTTATGCTTATCCTGTTCGGCTGGTTACGTTTTTTTTCCATCTTCCATCAGGCAAGTTTCGGACACTAGTCAATAATTGAAGACCATCATATTTCAGTAACCCATTTGTATCTAGATAAACTGTCAGCATGTCTCCTAGCTGCATCCTACTTACTAATGAGGATGGGCTCCAAAGATACCTGCACAAGGGAAGCGCAGCTGTAGCTGTCTCTGGAATCTCAACATGATCTCCTTTGCTGCAGACTGATGGGCAGAAGTGGCCTCAAACCAGGCAGCCTGGGTAGCAGGGCGATGACGAGGTGTCGAGGGACACACAGTAGCTGTGTCACTTGACAAGTAGCGTCCCTGGGGAAAGTGGAGCTCAAACCTCTACTAAGAGTGTTAACTAAAGTTTAGTGCCAGTGCAAGTCTTCACATTGTAATCTAGAGGTTGTCTAAGTAACGGTTGTCTAAACTGATAGCCTCGGTTTGCTGGACTTAGAGTATATTCTTATTCCCTCCCTGCCATATATGTATATATATAGTCTGGCAGGTCCTGAGTACACACTAATCTCTTCACTACGTACACACACTTTCGTATGAAAGAAACTGAAGGAAAGGCCTGGGGAAAAGCCCTGGTGGGCTGCAGGCTCAGAAACTTGGAGCCTGATGGGCTTGTGGAACAGCCTGGCAGTAATCTGGAAGCCTCTCCATTGACTCAACGACATTTGAATCAGGCCAAAGGTTAGCATGATAAAAACACATTTTGGAAGTGCCAGTAGAACTTGTGCTTTGAGATAAGAGCTCATCTCTTTAGAGATAAGGATAAAACCCATGGTAGTAGGACTGAAAAAACCCCACCCCACAGCTGCCTGCTGTGCATCTTGCACCTTCGTCTGACACTCCTGTTTCCGAGACAGAATAATATATCCTGGATCTGATCCAAATGACAGTTCCTATAGTTCTGTTGACTATTTGATTTGAGTAGGGATGCTGTGATGAATAAGAACAACCGGAATCAGGTTCATAATAAATATAAATGATGTCTTTTATTTATTGTATAATTTATTGTTCATTTATGCATTCCTCTTTGCATGAGTTAGCCTTTCATGCTAATTTCTCTAATGGCTGGATTCATCAAAACGATAACCAGGAGATATTTTTCATTTTAACAAATACAAATGGTACCCTGATGCTTCCTTATTGGTGTCTTGAAGCATGCAAAATAGTTATTGGAATAATTAGTAGGTGCTGTGTTGATTAAAAAAGCAAAAAAAAAAAAAAAAACCCCACCCACATACAGTATTTTATAAATATTAGGCCATAGATTTCAGAACTAGATGAAGCCCATTAACTGACTGGACGTATCTCCTATATGAATTGAATATGGACCAAATTAAATTCATACCAGGCATTAATCCAATAGTGCATTTGATACTAGTGTGGTAGTGTTCACTGTCGCTTCAGGGTGTGCTGAATCCCTCTCAGTGTAATCTCTGCTCTAAAAATAATATGTTATGGGGGGGATATCCGAAACACTGCAATCCAAAATATGATAGTGATTTCTCTGAGTGTCATTAGCAAATCCTTTCTTTTCTTTAACCCTTGAGCCCTTGCGTTGGAAAGTATCTGTATGCTTTCAGCTGTACTTTGGTCTGTTTTTTCTTGTGTGATGTTCGCTTTGATCTGTCTCTAGAATTTATGAATTCTGCCCACATAGGAAAAATATTGAAGTTGGGTAAAGTAATGAAGAGATAAAGGCAGTAGCAAAGTGACTTGTAAAAAAGAAAACACTGATGGTGTCACTGTTCTATGTCTCAGGAGAATGCAGAGACTATTTTCTTTTGGAGTGTCCATCAAAAAAGAATTGAGTACTATTACTTTAAAATTAATACAATAAATGAATGGTTGAAATGTTAAAAGAGATTGTATTTCTTGCTCTGCATGTTTTAATTTTAATTTATTTGCTATTCAACAATTACAAACAAGGATTTCATTATTAAAATTGGTATTTGTTAATCAGGCTTAAATTCTGTATCTTAATTAATTCTGCAAGGAATTTAACGGATCAGGTTATTAGAAAACTGACAAAGCAGGCGAAAAATGAATTTTCAATTTTTAAATCCCGTTACGATGTTTCATAGTTGGAGCTCATTAAAGTGCTTGTACCATGAGGAAGTGAGGAGATTTGAAAAGTTTAAAGGATGTCACTTTGCCCCCCGGGCCCTGGTCTGCAAGGCCCCACTTGCGCTTGCAGCCTTGGGGTTCCCCTTGCGCAGGCTCCGGGTGGGCACTCGGGGAGGCCGCGGGCGCCACACGGGCGGCCGAGCTGCGGCCTCGCTCCTCCCTCACCACTTGCTCCCAAAGCTGCCAGGTAATCCTGCTTTTCGTACAGCAAAGCCAAAGACTGGAGTTGTCAAATGTTGGTGTTTAGCGTGGAGGACAGCAAGCACTGGAAAAACAAACTACCTTTGGAAGCTGGTGTCCCTTTACTTGTTGGCAGGGGCTTGTACATTCTTACTCTCACTTAGAGGCTGGTGTTAGGACATGGTGAGGAGGATTCTGGTATTCACTTGATTCTCAAGTCCTGAGGCTTTAAGTATCCTTCATGCTCCTTTCTTCTTAGCCTTTATTGCAAGTTTTGCAATAAAAAGGTAAGAATTGTCTGTTGCTTGTGTGCAGTGTGGAAACAAGCAGTCAGGCAGGGTTTGCTTCACTGCCCTGCCACCAGACTGCCAGGCCGTGTATCTGCTGGCCGCCTGCTATGGAGGCGCTGCGAGAGGGGCTGCATGTGCTCCCTTTCGCAGGGCTTCAAGTGGAGATCTCAGAACCACGATGCCCTAGGCTGACAGCTCAAGTATGGCCAGTCTGTCTTGCTACTGTAGAGTGACAATAATTTTGTACGATCATTTGTTGAAACACCAAAATGAAGCATTTAGATTTCATTTACATAAAAAATGCATCAGCATTGAAATAAAATAAGTAAATTCTAGCCTAAGAATCATTTGCTAGAACATTAAAATTTTCCCCAGGCTATGTATTTGCATTTAATTAAATAAATACAAAAAATTTGCTAGTGAAACAGAAGGCTTTATTGTGTGCTGCATTTTTTAACATTAAGCTGTGGCACCCGTGATGTCTATTGATCGCTTGCTGTAAAAGGCTTTGTCTAGATGTCCGTGCTCTTGTTTCAGTGTGGGGTTTCTTTGCTCTAGTTCAAGTGACATACTGACCTTACACCTAAAAAAGCTCCAGCACCTTTCTTCTTCATGGTTATTTTGTATTGACATGACCTTGTATCATCTTCAGAAACTCCTCTGATTGCATGGATTTGTTTCATTGGCATTCTGTTATAAATATAGAATAAATAAAATGAGGTCACACAAAGCTTTGCCAAAGTCTTGCCAGTCATCAGTGGTGGTTTTGAGGCAAAGAAATGCCATTAAGGTCAAGAGAATCACTTAACAAGGGATCAAACTGGCCAGTTCTGGGAGGGAGAGCATTTGGAGAAGCAGGAGGTGGTCTTTGGTGTTCCCATGGAGCACATTGCCAGCCGCTGGAGGAACCCAGACAGATGTTGAATGGAAGGCATGTGATGTTTTGGCACTGGTAATGGAGAGCTAAGGCTGATATATTTAAAACTGTTTCTTACTATTCATAAATGTCATTGCTGGGAACTTGCATCATTTTAATATTTTCTGGTGACATTGAAAATTGTGGAGATTTCATTAAGTGCTCAGAGTTGTGTGTGATAATAGATGATAAACCAGCTATACTTTACATTGCAGTATAGATGGGTATTATGAATGATGATGTTCCAACTTACGTTGACAAGAAGTATCTATTTATTGAGCTCTTACACAATCAGCTATTATTATTGAGATAGTCATGATAACAACTGAGACAACTAAATTGTCCTGTAATTTTGCTGCTTAGTGAAATATAGCCTTCCTTAATCATAACTTTGCCTGCTACTTTGCTTTAATATGATAGAATGGGCAAAGAAAAGCTATATTTAGGAAAAAAAGATTAATTTTCATAAAATGAGGTTCATATATTGCTTCTGTATTTCTGGCAGATACTGTTATAACTTGTTGTAGGAAAAAGTAGATCATATTTAAATAACTGCTGGATAAGAACATTTCTGATAAAAAAGAAATCAATGCAAGCATTAAATACAAAATTGCATAAAAATGAACATTTAAGGATTTTTAAAGGGTTTTCTTCTGTGGTTTTGATTTTATATTTCAAAATTTTATTTATTATATTGTATTTTTAATTTAAAAGCCAAATTTCATAGTTAAAAGTCCTTACTTGTGTTGCCGCTTAATCAAGTGTGTGTTTTTCCTTACTGAAATGTGCAACAACCAGTTTTCAGCTGGCCTGTAGATAAGCATCTTACAGGTAAGATTGGCCTCAGACCATACTAAATTAGGCAAAAAATGAAACATAAATTTTGCCTAAGTACATGTAACTGTGGAGGTATTTTGCAAGATGGGATATTATTCAGTGTTCTCTACAATAACAGCAGCAGCTAACAGCTTTTAGTAAGACAAGTGAAAAAAATCAATACAACAAATCTTATTAACAGATGGGAAGAACATTAAATAGCATGTCGTGCAAACCTTATATGCTTCTGAGCCAAAACAAAGTCTTAGAAATACAGTGATAAAACTGTTTGAAGCAATCAAAGACTGTGCTTAAAAGTGATTTTTTATTTCTGAAAAAATTAATAAAACTTTAGTAGGTTTTGAGGAAACCAGCCTTCCATTTCTTTGCCTACTTCCAGTTTCTGTGGTCACCACATAGGATGGTAGAATGCTAATCCTGGCAGAGAATGGATACATTTAGGAACGACAAGAGGAATTTACATCTTTAAATATAATATTATAGTATAATACTGTTTTTGTTTAAATGAGCCCTTCAAAATTTATGTATTATTCTTATGAGAAGTGGTAGTATTGGCATTGGTACAAAGAATGCCTTAGCACATCTTCTAAAATGAGATTTTCTTTGCATCTTTCGGTGCATGAAGCCACTTGGAGATAAAAGTATTTACTACGTATTATATTTACATGTTGCTATTTTATAACGTATGATGTTCAAACTCTTAAATTGTGTTTTATGACTTACCAATGAGCTCTTTTTTCTTCCTAAGAATAGGATACATTAATAAACTCTGTATGGTAAAACAGGCAAATTATTTAGGATCTTTGTATAAATTATTCAGAATTCACTTTTTGTCACATTTTTTATTCTATTGCACCTTTATATTTTATCATACAAAATGTCATACTTTCACATACTTTCTTTTTATTCCAGACTATCACTCTAGTACATAGATATGTCTAGAATCACATGAAATGAGAGCTAGGCTAGCACTTATGTTAAATCATCAGAAATTTTACAGTTACAGAATTCCGAAATTCAAGTAGATGAGGGTTTAAATAATTGTGTTCTTATTTGCACTCTTAAGGTAAAGGAGGACAGGTCAGCTCTCTTCCCAGACCGTGTGTCCTCTGAGCTGTATTGCTCTCCTTTTACACACTCCTCTTTTCTCTGTTACGTCTTGCTCACATGGGGAAGTCATGCAGCTTGTGCTCGTGTTCTCTCTTGATGTCTCCCTGCTCGTTGCAAGTTGTATAAATCCTGTCACAAAGAACTGCAGCTAGAAGGAATCTAAGGCAAAAAGCTAAAGTGTTTCTGCAATAAATGAACATTGTCAATAATACCTTTTTTTATTGAGACAACATGAAAGCTCCATTATTTTAGTGATTTTGCATCATATTATGCTAATGTTGATAGAATGCAAAGTCTTAACAGTTATTTGTTATCAGCCACTGTATAATAATTTTGTACTCTTTTATTCTGTTATGATAATACTATACAAAAGTTACTAATATGCTTATAATTTTCTCAAATTATATTAATTTTTCACATTATGTAACCAAAATGTAGGGACAGGTATAGGAAGGGTTGAATTCAGAAGTTCAATTGGAATTTGACAGTCTTTTTGTTTTTGTAAAAGATAATTCAGTTCCTTTTAAATCTTTTAAGTTTTCGTCTTAAAACTTTGGTAAACACAGTCTAGACAAAAGCTTTTTTTGTTAAGCAAGTTTTTCAAAAAATAGTTGTTGAGTTGTTGCTTCAAGAACTGGATAACCTTCTCTTCTTAGTTCTATGTGTTCGTATATTTAAGCTGTTATCCAAAATGTTGTTCTCTGGAATTTTGGAAAGCAGAAGGGAATAGACCTAAAATAATTAAATTTGTAGGAGTCCAGAAGTAAAGTGCTATTACTTATGTAGATAAGTAATCTCAAATTAAAGAACATGTCTTTTACTATTGTATGTAGTTTATTGAAAGTATTGTGGGCAGAATTTTGAGTAATCTTGGAGTCAATGGATGGAAGTGCTTCCTTTCTTTCATCTTCATTGATAGATGTCACAACGTGTGGAAAGCTGAATCAGTAAATGCTTGTTTTTCTTACTATAGGAGTAATCTTATTACTGAACATTTTATCCTCTAAAACAAATAGCCGAAATAAAACTGAAATGGGAGCAGTGTTTGAACTTCAAATGCTTAGAAGAAAGGCTTTTAAATCCTATTCGAGATGAAAAACAAAACTAGCATGTGGTTATGAAGTATGTTATAGAGAGTCAACTTTTAAGATCAGGAGGAACAGTAGAAATCATCATTTGATTTCCTGCGCTGCGTAAGACAAAGAAGTTGCCTTGCAGTTTCTGAGTCAAAATCTGCAGCTTCTGCTTGAGCTAGAACAACTATTTAGAAAATTATGTCCAGATCAATTTAAAGATTTCAAGTAATGTAGAATTCAGCATCTTTGAATAAGTTGTGTCAAGTAACTTGCACATTCTTTAAGGAAATTTTGTAACAGTAAGATAAACATTTATATATGGATATCCTCTTGAAACGTAGGGAAATAAGAAGAAAAGATATTTTCTCCCTCACAGCTACCTGAATATAAATAGTTGACTCTTTACTGGGATGCTCCACAGGAGAAAAGATAGAGATTTTACAGTTCTTTAATTTCAAAGCTGGTCTCAATAAAACATGCTCTCTGAAGGATGTTTTATCTTTGAAATTGTTTTTATCGCATTGGAGAGCAATAGTTCTTTCAGAATTTCACTAGCAACTCTGTGAAACACCTGAAATTTTACTATTTTTCAATGACAAGAAAGTGTTTGTTAGAAGAGATAAAGATGAAAAGAAAATCCTTTTGGTGTTGCAGATGGTGTCACAGTGAGGATAAAGTTGCTAACAGAAAGATCAGTTTCCTAACAGAAATATAATTGAGTTGTCTTTCCTGGCAAAGCTGCAAAGCTGTGATATGATATAATAGAATACATTAGAAACAGTACATACCACTCTTCATATTCTCACCCGCTGTTTTAAATTAAATAGTTAAAAGCTCCTCTTTGTTTTGTCAGTATGTTTAGACCATTTTATTCACAACAAGTGAAAATAGTGAAGTCACCTCCCTTGACTTCTAATCTCCATGGAAGATTGAAAGCACCTTTTACCGATCTTAGAATATTTCTTGTGTTATCACATTCCTTCCTTCTCAGAAATAGCAAGTTTACCTAAATCTCTGCGCTTTGCAGGGTAAATAACTTCCTGTTACATATTGCCTACATCTTAAAGGTTACAACCACTGTTGCTTTGGGCCTGAAAAAGTGGTAATTTGTGTCTAGTACAACAATATTCACCAAGTAGTTGATTCAATTCCTACTGCTTTTTGTAATACCATTTGGTATAGCATGTTACCACACAGGGCAGTCTTTGTTAAACAGTGAATGTTTAAACACACACCTATCTTCTTTTCTTTTTGTCATGCCTTGTCAGAAAACTTGCATAATGTCCTGTTTTCATAGAGCCTACAAAACAACATATTGTTGCAACCTTCATACTCTCCCATGGTAATGTCAAAACCTCACATTGAGTTGAGATGCATCAACAATGCTTCCAAAATGTACTGTCTAATACTGAAAACCTGCTTTTTTAATAGCAGACTGAGGCTAACAGAATAGCAGGATAAGGCTACACAGTTGCTAAGAGCAGGTGAGAGTAGTCTTGTGGTCACGATCAATCCCGGTAGGGATCCTTGGGTTACTTCGTTCACCTGAGATCTTGAACAAACAGTTTCATCAGTCTCTTTATTATGAAACTGTTGATACTCTCTTTTATCTGGATTATTTAGCTGCACACCTAGTATATTACAAATCAACTAGTGTCACTTTTTATAAAATTCTTGAATTTACGTGCACTTGGAAATACCAGTAAAATATGTCCAGCAATACAGCATAAAAATAATTCTGTTTTCTCTATTTTTGCATTCATTTTTGTATTCTTCTTTGCATTCTTCCAAAAACTATTACTCTGACTTTATATAGGAAGCTATTTCATAACCTAACATCCTCTTATCAGCATTTTTCTATGTCATTTAGCTGATTTATTCATTTTGTCAGTTTTAATTCATTACTTCTAGCTAGTTCTTTGTGGCAGGATTTATAGAACTTAAAACAAGCAGGAAGGCATCAAGAGATGACATGAGCACAAGCAGCGAGTCTTTACCATGTGAGCAAGACGTACCAGAGAAAACAGGAGCCTGTAGAAGGTGAGAAACGTGACTCAGAGGTCTGAGCTGGCCTGTGATTCTAACAAAGAGCAGAACTCCTCCTATCATTAAAAACTGTTCAGGCTTCTTCCGAAGGGGTGGGCTGTACTGGGAACCAGTGTTTTAAGAAGTGTAGTATGACCTGTAAATATTACACTGGTGTGCAGATACTGTCTTCCTGAAGAGAGACAGTGTGGCATTTGACACGAGCCATTTTCTTCCCTTTCTTCTCTTTAATTGTTTTTGTGTTTTTTCTTTTTCTGAATCTTGGAAGAGGTAATTCCAGAGCAAGGGAAGCAGATGAACTCCCACTCCAATTCTGTAAGAAAATCTGTCTCAGCCCTGACAAGAGAGGGCAGGAATTTGGCTTTTTCTTTACCAAAGAATGCCTTGGAGAAATATATTGACCTGTGATAATTCTGTATATTAGTGGTATCCCCACGTTTAAAAATTTTGCATGATATTATTACTGCTTCTTGTTTCTGTAAGGAATTCTTGTGTGTTGGTCAGCAGCAGTGTATATTTGACATGAACATATATTGATCTGCTTTCCAGTGCTCATGCCCTGCAAACTTGTGTCTTTTTGCTTGTCTTTTTGACAGTGCTCCTTTTTTCATTACTTAGTTTTCAAGGTCTTCTCTTTCATTACTTCATCACAATTGATAATTATTGTCTTAACCTTTATTTTAACACTAATTCTGATGCTAATTTTTACTTCCTTAGATTACATTAGGACTGTAATTCAATAATGACGCAAACTCATCAGCCTTATTGATTACTGTATCTATTTTGTGATGGTTATTATCAATAAAAAATCATGATATGTAGCACAAGCATTTTTAAATAAATATTAGAGCTAAATATTGTTATACAGCTTAGTACACTTAAAAATGTTAAGATTTTTCATATAATGCATGATAAAGTATTTGCTGGTACCTTATATACACATATAAATATTTCTTACAATGAATGTGGTTTTATTTAGATTAATTCATCTCTATAGCTAATGATGTATGGTGGTGGAGCCATATGGTTAATCTAACTACTGATTAGGATTCTCAAGATATCAGTGGAGTAAGGAGTCCATTCCTACCTGCTTTCTTCCCTCCCTCCCTTCCTTGATAACAGTCCAGTCAGAATTTAAAAAATACTTCCCATGTACTCTGGCATGAGTTACTACTTGAAGGCTCTTTTCCAGTACACACATGGATACATATCCTTACAGTTTTCTTCTCCCTTGTTTACAGTTTCTTTGTAGGCCACATTTTATTTCTTTCAAAGAATGTATACGAAGCCAGGATCTCCTGGCAACTTCAGTAGCAGCAGCAGCAGCGAGCAGTAATGGTGCAGTAAACATGTAATTATGGATATAAACCTAAGCTGGAAGCTAATTGGTGACCTGATGAAGTAGTTTCTTCTCATTTACTATTTCCTGAACCAGCCAGTGTTTCTTAGTGTGTCTAATTTTCATTCATTTTCATGTGAGGAACAAACAAAATCATGCTATATGATGCACTGAAAAAAGTGTGTAATGTATCCATGCAGCTTTACTCCTTTAGACTTGCAGAGATAAAATATAACTGTGAAGCAAAAATGAGACTAGTTTACATATATATGCATATATTGGTCATGTAATTATAGAGGGCAACCTTACCAAGGTTCAAGTTGTATCAACTCTCAAGTTTAGTTATTTCTTAACCTCTACTCATAGGAATTGGCAGCTATTGCACTTTAGTAAAGATTTCTGCATTTGATTTTCTCACTTCCTTTGCATTCCTTGCTATGTGGTCAGCGCTAAGATTTGCAAACACAGACCTGAGCCTTTTGCTTTTTTATCCTTTTGATGAAGGACACATGCCTATATTGTTTTCCTCTTCATAGGTTGTCATATAGTACCATGTAAACAATCAAATACAAACTTGTTTCCTCTTGTGCAGCTATTTCTGATGGAAAATTATGTAGCATTAAAAGGAAGAAGTGTGAAATTCATAAGAGAAGTTTTCTCAAAAGGCCCTCAAAGTTTACTTAAATGTCATAATTAAAAAATGAGCAATCATGATGCAGTAGACAGGGAAAATGTTATTTTTCAGGGATATTTTCCCACTGGAGGAGTATATTGTAAAAATCTAATTAAGGCTGAAAATCTGATGGTAAGGGCTAGGGTGTGGGGAACACAGACCTTGGTAAAGTTCCTTTACAGCATATATAGCTTTATTAGTGTTTTCAGTAAAAGAAAACAAAGATTTATGAGTATCTGTATTTAAGGAAGTCCAGGTGTTAGAAGTAAACCTCAGGCAGTGCTTCCTGGAGCTGTGCTTATGGAACTGAACAAGGGAACATAATGGAACTGGAGGAAGATCTGATATTTAAGGGTATATTTTATTGTCCAGAGAGGGTTGCAAGATAGGGGCTCACGTCGTCAATAATGTTGCTCTGGCAGAGATAAAAGTGGAGGAAGTTGCATCAGTTTTGATGCTCTCTCATGCACTGAATTTGCAGGAAGGCCAGCAAGGTGTCAGGACGTCAGTGACGATGTCTTCTTTTTTCTTCTGATGTGAGGGCAACATGAACCTCATGGAAATGAGTTTAAGTAAGACATTTGAATCCAGATTGGGAACTGCTGCCAAACTTCATGTCTTTGGAGATATAGCTCCTTATACTATGCATTCTTACTCCACCATGAGACTCTATCTTGTTTAATGTGTGCTTGTATATTATGTGCAGTATGAAGTTTTCCATGGGAAGATTTGTAATTTCTTCACCATCCAGCAAAATAAATATATGGAATACATTAGGTGCTAATAGCTTAATGTTTGCTTCACTGTCTGGAAAGAATATTGTCATATTCTTGAACCAGAGGTTATTGCTCTGTTTCTGTGAAGCGCTTCACTCTTACCATTAATTTCGTTTTTGACTGTTTGCAGTCAAAAATACATTCATGATTTTACCAGTTGTCTTGCACTCACAGTGATCTGTATGTGCAACTGCAGTAAATAGTCACTGTTTCCATTAAAAGGCTGTTAAGTTGCCTTCTAAAGATAGCAAGATAGTAGATCATGTATGTGGATCCAGTAACCATGGGTGTCTTCTGTAGAACTTAATTCAATTCTCTCTGACAATGTGAGTAGTCTTCAATGCCTCTAAGGAGGTAAATGTGACGTGGGAAGTAGCTTTGGGGTTTTTCCCATGAGAAGGTGGGGAGAGTCACTGAATTCCATGGGGTGTTTGATATAGCATTAAAAAAATCTATGAAAAAAACCATAGTGCTCAGCAGGACAGGACTGATGTTCTGGCTATGACAAGCACTAAGTTCTTGGAAAGAAAGAATCATTCGGAAATATTTGATCTTATTGTGATAAATCACCGTAATCAGCCAGGGCAGCACCTCCTAGTCCTGCAGTACGAGAGCGAAAGATGTGGCATCCGTTCACCCACAGGCCTGGATCGCTCGGGAGCTGTTGTGAGCATGGAAGATTGTTGCAGCTGAGTCCAGGGCTCCCTCATAAAGAGCACAGATTCTCAGAGACGGTGAATGCCTGTTTGTATTTGGAAAGAGAATACTTTAATATAAAATAACAGAACAGTACAAAGAGTTCATGCAAAGGTAAAGGCTTTCAGGAAAGTTACTGTATTGAATCAAGACGGAGTATGATTTAAAAAGATGCTTTGAACTGGGCTTTTCCTTTGCCTTGAAGATTTCTTACAGGTGTGTGTACAAGCCTCTTCTCAGAGTGCAGATAAGATTTCTGGGGGATTCTGAAAAACTGTCAAATGATTTTGAAAACCCACACGGTTTGTTTAACTGTGAAGGAGGAAAAACTATATCTTTGCCAGGAGCCATGTAAAATTCAAACCTATTTTGGTTTAAATGAGATATACTGAGTGAACTCTTAAACCAGAAGCTACCTTGGAGACTCTTGAAAAAGGTGATTCTATATTCCTGAAAGTGTTCCTTACAGGAGAATGGGAGCAGGCAGCTAGAAAAGAGCGCCAAATGGCCTTGAATGTGTACAGTGTTTGTTTAATAATCTCCATTAACAGACTAATGAACCTTACCTTGTTTCATTGTAATTTACCTACACAAGTAGCTGGTGGCTGCAGCCCTTGCAAGACCTCCATGACTTAGCTTCCCGTGCAGCAGCTCACAGCCCATCCTGCTTGGTGCTGAGCCAGGGCCAGGGAGCCGCGGAAAGCTCCCTGCTCCTCCAGGGTGACTAACTCAGCGGGAACTGGCAAAGAGCAGCGTGCGGATTGATTTGCACATTAAAGCGAGATGGAAAGTGAATGAGCTATCTCCTTGCTATGACAGGATAATCCCTTCCTTTTAGTCTTCATTTTTGCTCTTACTTGTAAAGGAAGAAAAATACCCGCTTCTCACACCAGCGTTTAGCTACTGCTAACCACGTGCTAGGTGACGCTTCCTCCCCTGTTCTTTCCTACCTGGAGTCAGAGCCGTGTCCCAGCCGGATGCGCAGACCCCCATTACCATCCTGCAAGGGAGCAGGGGAACTGGCACGCGGTGGCACTCGGCACCTTTTCAATTTTAGGATTAAGCTTTAAAGCAGTCTTGAAATCTGACAGCACAATGCAGATTTTTGTTGCATTCCAGATTTTTGCAATTCGATTTTATGTTAATCTCTTATAATCGAACTGGTATTCATATGCTGATTCATTATAAGCATGCCAATATACTCTTTTAATATATAAGTAGGTGAATTGGAGCCATCTGACAGCAAGGATTGTAAAGAGATACAGGCTTGATAAGTTTATTTAACAAAGAAAACAAAAAAACATATGCTAAGTACACACATTAGCATTATTTAGCATTAGAGAAATTCTTCCTGCTTTATGTAGCAAGCCAAGAGGACAGAGGCAATAGGGAGTAATCCTGTCTGTGTCTGCACAGCTGCCCAGTCCTTCCACAGCCAGCCCCTTGATAACTGAACAGACCCTGTGCAGATTATGCTGGAGGGGCAGCATGGAGGGACTAACCCTGACACACCTTGTGTCTATTAGCATGTAAAGAGCAGGAAGGTGAAGGGAGGGACGTAGTGATGGGAGCTGAATCTCATGTCACATCAGTGCAAAATACTCTTATCCCCTCTCAGGGAATGGCAGCTGCTGTGGGACTGTGTTCCTGGGAAGAATCCCATCAGCACAGCACTCTTCTTGCTCCCGCACCTGGACTGAAAGATGAACAAAACTATGAATTTTAGCAACAATATTTTGTTTGCTGAGTTAGTGATATTGGCCATTGTGCACAGATCTTTTTCTGTCCTTCAACTGATGTAATTCAGCTTGCGCTCTAACTGATTTAATTAAATGTGCTTTCTGTGTGCAGAAAGGTTGTGTTGAGGGCAGGAGGTTTGTGCAGAGAAGGGAGCTGTCTTCCCTTGGCACAGTCTGTGCCACCTGATTGGAGAGGTAACTGCTCCATTTGTTTGTCTTTTTGTCCTGAAAAAAGTTTATAGGAGTGGATGTGCTTTGATATTTTACTATTGCCATACTTAGACTCTTGCTTTTCCTGTAGGGATTACAGGGAATCTGTAAGACAGGATAGTGGGAGGTGAGAATTTCACACACATCCTACCCAATACGCTGAGATGCTTAGGAACGCTGCCATCACACCACTACAAACACTGTGCGTCATTCCTTTTTGGATATGCATAGCGTGATTCAGTAGTGTGTATTTATAGTCAGCTGCAGCTACTTCTAATTATTGTATCCAAATATTTACTATGGCCAATCCCGTTGCAAAATGGAAGTGCCTCAGAGCTGCACATATATGGGAGTACAGCGGCCGTCACACAGCGCGTGAGCGATGCGGCTGCCGCAGTGACCTTGAGGGTCAGGCTTCGTGCTGCAACTGGCTTTAATTAGAAGCTGTCCTATTCTTCGCTGGCATCAGCGGCAGTCAGAAAAATCTGAAATTCTCCACTACCTTTGAAAACATAAAAGAAAATAAAAGACACCACTTTTCAGTCTGGTTTGTAACGAGAGATTCTGCAGAACTGAACAAGAAAAGGGCAAGCACATTGGATTGCAGGACTAAGAGGAAATGACTTCGGTGAATTTACAATTGAACCATAGCTTAAACCTGCCAGCAGCGATCAGTAAAGTAAAATGTGCCTTTTCACTGCTGAGATGGAAAGAAGACTATTTTAAGAGATTTATTCTGTTACAATATTTCCAATATTTTTTGAAGTCTCTATTTTCATTTGTCCTGTGGGCCTGCAAAGAATGACAGATTTGTCATTCTCAAGTCTTGGACCGAGGACTTTTCCTGCCGGTCCTGGTTGTTTTCCTTTCATATGTCACACTTATCCTATTGCAGCGAGACAGTCAGTAAGCTCACCTGCTCACCAGTCACTAATGAGCTAGGGCCATTTATTTACCAAGTCATTTTTTGGAAATTAGTATCTAAACTGGTTTAGCATCCCAGAGAATTGAAGTTACAGTTGGTTTTGAACCCCTAAATCCTCACTGTCAATTCTCAGCCCTGCCTGGTTATTTCCCTGGTTGTCATGACACTCTGCCTCCTAAGCGTGAGCTCCTGCCTGGCTCAAAGGCCCGTCCGCGCGGTCTCTTGCGCAGTAGCAAATTCCCTCGTGTGGCAGCTCACTGCACAGAGGTGCTGGGGGCTAATAAACTGTGTGGACGTTTAGAGATAACTGCAGTGGAATTTGGAGAGAACCGGCAAATGCCTTTTCCCGGGAGTGGCAGCGCTGTGGCCCGTCGCAGCAGCAGCACCCGCAGGTGGGCAGGCCCGGCAGCCGAGCGCAGCGCTACCAGAGCTGGCTCTGCAAGGAGCCTGAGTCACCTCCTGGGGGTGGGGTGGCGAATCTTACAGTCCTCTCTGCCTCTGCTCCAACTATTCTTTAAAAAGGAAAATGCAGACATACAAAATACATTTTTAACACATTTTTAGGAAAACGTGGGCAATGACATTTAATAGGAATATTTACAGAGTGTTTGATGTGGCGTGTCACAGAATGGATGCTTGCTCTTTCTGAATGCCACAAGTTTCGGTAAGCTGTTTAAGAAGATGGGTAGGTGGGAATGTAAAACATGTGTTAACCAATCAAAAAAATGTGGACAGTTATTCAATTTTATCTGTAAAAAAGAATGAAAATTTCTACCAAAATGCCTAACTAAGAAAATACAGGGAATTCTAAGATAAAGTTTCATCTTGCTGGAGAGATTAAATACTGTGGATAGATCTGGGCAGAAAAAAACAGGTATTTATCTTTTTCAGAGATTTCAGTACTCGGTAAGATTCTGAGTGCAGAACGGATTTGTTTTCTGTCACATGGAGGCAGATCCAGCATGATCCTTCAGGGGACGTTAGTCTCTTAGGCATTAAGTCTTAGGGCTTCTGCTTCAAGGCATGGGGGGATTTTAAATGGATGAGGAGATACCTTGGCTTACACATTCTCATGATTTCAATTGCTGACTGTCAGTATTTTGATATTAATCAAGTCAACATAAAAAAAATTAGTTACCAACCACCTCCGCCTTCTGAAAAAAATAATGTGATGTTGCCATTTTTTTCAGTTACCTTACTGTATATGTGTACACTGAATCCACTAAAATAGATTTTGAGTCAAATAAATAAAACTGGAATTCTTCTTTCCTTCCATTTATTTGTCTTCCTTTTCCTGATATTTTTGCTTTCCTTGAATATTTATTTCACTGAATATCAGCATTCTCAGGCCTTTGCTAAGAAAATTACCCCTCACAGGTAACCCCTGTTTTGCAGATACTGGCAGATAGAGCCTAAGCCTCTCTTTTTCAAATTCTCATTTGCAAAGATTATAAAAGCAAAGGATTATTAAATTACTTTGTCTAATCACCTGTATAAGTCAAATTGTAAAATTACGGCGTCTTAACATTTCTTAGCATATGTTCATACTTCACTAATTCTTTACCTATTTTAAAAAACAAACCATTTGAGACCATGACGATAGCAGTGGTTGCTGCTGAGGAATTCTTACGATGAATGAAAAACTATCATAGGTTCCAAGTGCTTTGCCTTTGAGTTGCTCCTGTGTAAAATTCTGTTTAATTTATCTGATCAGACATTTTCTAATTTTCCTTTTTCCTCTTATTTCAAAATATAATTATCTTTTTTTTTTCTCATTCTAAACCATTCCTCTATCCACTTCTTTGACTTCAAAGTGAAGCTCATCCACTTTCTCTAAGCTTCTCTTACCTTAGGTTTGCCACATCTCCCGTCACATCATCAGGAACAATAAAATATTTTGCAAAAAACATTTCTATTAAGGGAGGTAAATCGTAGCCTATAGATCCTTCTCTGATAGTCTAATGTATCTTTTATTATATGAATTATTTGGTTTATTTAAATTGCATGTATTATATGGAATCTACCTTTGTATTTCTTTCCTTTCCTTTTTAGAGATGGAAGTTGACCACAGGGGATTTTTAAATGCTCTTATGAATGAGATTAGTTCCCTCTATTGTCATTGAAGAAATGCTCTGTGGCTGCAAAATTGGTTAAATTGAGATCAATTGTTGAGAAATTTTACAGTTACAAGAACTTTACGGTAAATAGTGTGGATTGTGCATCATGAGCCATTGCTTCTGTATCTAGAGAGGTATCCAAAGTGTGTCCTAGTAGCCTTTTAGACTATGTGCACCACGTGTCTGCTTCACGGTTGCTGGGACCGGATCCAGCTCACGATCCCTCTCAGCTGCGCGTTCCCCATTCCCTCAAGGACTCAGTCATTGTTTTGTTCCTACCAAAGGAACAGCAGTGCTGAGTTTCCTTGGACAGCAACTGGGCCCTGAGCTGGGCCACGCGCAGGAAAAGATGTGGCCGCCTGCACGTTAGGAAGCTTTTTGTCACAAGTTTGCTCCTTGGCAAGTGCCACAGCAGGTTCTCCGCCTTCTGCCTTTCACTTCTGGTCCCTTTGTTTTCCTTTTGAGTATTTAGTAGTGGCCCAAGTATTTCTTGCACCTGCTTTGGGGTGGAAGTTGTTTTGCCTGCATTGTTGGTACTGTCATTGGTGCTTCTAAGTTCAGGAGAGAACACAGACAAGAAAGCACAAGCCTGCTATTTCAGGGATGTCTAACAAATCTAGTAAAAATCTATAAGATTTACAGCAAATCAGCAATACTGAAAATTAGATCTTGTAAATGATTTTGCTCATACTCATAAATCTGTATTTTTTATTAAATAGGAATTCCTTCAATTTACTTTAAAATTGACTTTACAGTTATTTACTTCTTTGATTCTTCTTTCTATATAACTCATCTTGTGCGGAATAAGGTTTACAATCCTATTTGTCCCATGCTCCAGGTAAATGTTCAGGATAATCCGTCCCTCTCTACTTAATCTTGATGTTTCATAGACTGTTGGAGACTGGGGCTTACAGAGATATTAAGGATTACTGTGATGAGTGGTTAGAGCATTTCATCTTGCAAAATAAGAGTAGTAGTCATCAGACACCTCCATGGAAAACAAAGTATTGAAGGGTTTTTTTTATGGCTGAGTATTTTCTTTCTTATTTTCTTAATTAATTTCTTTAATTACTCTGTTAATATATATTAATTAATATGTAACTAGAACAATTAATACATAACATAATTATTTAAGTGCTGTAGTTAATGGAAGCATACCAGAAGAAGTAATTCCACGTAGAGGCACATTGGACAGTTAATTTATAGTAATTCAACTGAGAAATTGAAGGAAGTACAGTAAGTAAGAGTAAAAACTCACCATCTGGGTTCAATATGCAGGGATTTGGAGCCTGTGCTCTGTGCAGGGTGTCCCCTAGAGCATCTTGGAATATTCCACCTATTGTGCTCATTAAAAATAGCGTCAACTTAGATCCCTCTACCAAGCCCTCCTCCAAGTAATGGCAAATCAATAGCAGATAGGATATGAAACAGAAATGGGCTGGGATGGGGGAAAAGTTGTTTACACTGGTTTAGACATCAGTGACTCTCTTAGAAGTAGAGGTGGCTTTACTGGAAGTGGCTTCTTTAATGTTATTTTGAATTTCTTAGCACAGAGCTGTCTTATTTTATATGAAAGGACTGTTTTGAAGATGCCTTTAATTCTGCAAAAAATGTCTTGATCTTTGATGACAAACTCTTATTTTTTTTAACTACAGGCTTTGAGAAACCCTTTTGCATTAAATCTGTTAAATCTCATTAAAAATCAGGCACTGAGCTAAATGCCTAAAACCAAGGGCAGATATAACTCATGTTCATCCAATGCAGATGGCGCAGGAATCTGACAGCACATGTTGAATGTAGGTTAAAATCAAATTCAGAACAGTTGGTTGTTTCTGAAATTGTCTGTCACCCTGTAGATACCTGCCTTTACTGACGTGTATTGTTTTCTTTTGTAATCCCAGAGACAGTGGTTTTTTTTTTCCATTATTTGTGATTTCACACTAGGAAGTTAGTAATAAAGGTTGGACAGCACTGGAACATATGGAATATATCTAGGGAAGACTCATAACTTGAGTAGCTCTCCTCAACTATTTTTTTCTTTTAAAAAATTATCAAGCTTTGACAAAGGTCTGTCTTCATGTGTGAAAAAGCAGATGTGATTTGCAGCACAGGGGGAAGAGACAATCTATATTCATGAGATTATCTGTGCTGAATAAGGGTCTTGAAAAAGGGGAGTTGAGCAGTCAGTGCTTTTATCACTTGCTCATTCATTCTGTAAGGAAGATTAAGCCAGTGCCCATGATTTTCACCTGCCTTTGGCTTGTGCCCCTCTCAGAGTTCACCTCACTGAATAGTCCTCCTTGCAGAGCGATGAAGCAGCAGTTCTAGGCACCAGACTGCTCATGGCCTCAGAGCCTGCCTGTCAGTACCCAGGAGCACGTGTTGGGGCTCCCTGCTCGTGACTGTGGTGTCCCTAGCAGAGCCTGGGCATTTTCAAATGGGAAGTTAGGAGCAAGAGCTCAAACCAAGCCAGCCCCAAACCACATCACCTCTCCTGACAATAAGATATGTCAATAGAATTATTTCTAGAGGTATCTTCATGCAATTTCAAATAGCTTTTTAATCCGTAGAGCTGTTTTCTAAATCAATGGAACTAACAATGAAGGAATTAATATTGACTGTGAAGCAGGTCAAATACAAACAAGAGAGGTTTAAAATAGTGTTCAGTGCAGCAGAAATACATTTGATGAAAACTATGAAGAAAAATATTGAAGATGAAAGGCTTGTAATATTCACTTCATCAAAGCTTCCTCTTCCTCCATTTCCTTTTCTTTTTAATGGGAAATGGGAATGTGGGTAGGAATGGCAATGTTTGGGCTTTGTCCTCACTGTCTTGGTGCTCTGGACTCCTTTAGTGGAACAGAAGTAGGTGGTTAAGCTATGAAGCAATTTGGGGTAAAAGCCAACAGGAATGGCTGATGGAGGAATTACATTGTCATTAGCATGGGTGCTGGATTCATGAGATCTGTGTGGAGGAGAAAAAAGTAGAAGCTGAATCTGTTTTTTGGGCCCCTGCAGTTAGATAATCAGCTGTAGCTGTTACATGTACTTTGTGCATGAATTTTAATGTATTTTAAAATTTAACTCTATGAAGTTTACAGTTACTGATTTAACACCTCTTCAGAGAATGCTGGTTTGAATTTCTCTTAAAATACATATGTGCAGTTTCACTAGTGAAGGTGATGTTAAACACTGTTTCATAGAAGTTCGCAAACCCTACAGATTATTGTCTTACTGATTAGTTACTCTTACTCCTTTTCCTTACTTAGCCCCTAGCAGTTTCTCTTAGATCTCATTTCTTTCTTTCAGCCATACAGCTCTGCTTTCTTGCCCCGAGGGTAGAAAAACTCAAACAACTATCTTCATAAAATTAGAACTATTATTTGGCAGATCTTGCACTCATTTGTAAATGTTTATATTACATTAAAGTGCTTCCATTTGAAGTCATTGAAGATAAAACTTGAATTTTCAGAAGAAAAGAAGTCAACATCCATATGGCAAACTGGAATGCCTTGCTGTCACAGTTTCTGTGTGATTCTCATTAATCCTTGCTTTACATTGCAAGTTTAAATGTATACTACTAAACAAATAATATCTAAGATAGAGAAAGGAATTATAAAGTACAGTGCCTGCTCTAAGTTGATAAAATATCTTAGAAGAGTTCAACTGTTATTTTTGTGAATTGGAATCTCTGGCTGTTCACTCATTTACAAAGCACCCAACCCTTTAACCATTTGGGGACTAACAGGTATTTAAATGGTAGCATTCACTTAAAGATGGGTAAATCAGCCAGTTCCATTGCTTGTGAGTTTGGGAGCACTAAAGGATGAGTGAACAGAGAGTCAAAAAGGAAGGTCACGGTCATGATGCTTTTCCTGGCTGGGAAAGTTAGCGCTTAACATCTATTTTGTATTTTCCTTAAGGTATTTTAGACCCATGACATCGTATGCAGCATGTAGAACAGGTATTTTCTTTTCTCTCTGTAACTGCTTTAGATTTTTAAAGGCTGTTAACAGTTCAGTCTTTCTTCTTTAAACTAATCAGCACTAATTTGTTTAGTCATTCATCATCCTTATCATTTTTCAAGCTGGATGTCGTATTCCAGCTGAGACCTCACCAAAGCTGAGCAAATTAGGCTGTTATTAAATTGAAATGCAGAACATATGGGAGGTTTTTCTCTCCTACCATCCCTTTGCCTACACCCACTAAGAGGGCAGCAGACTTTGAGGTAAGTATGAAAAGTCAATTTCTAGTATAAAAAGAAGAGGTTTAAAGCCTGTGCTTCCAATATGCTGAGATGTGAGATCTTTCTGCATCAGACAAAGGATATTCTGGATATGGGGCCATGAAAAGTTCCAGTGCCAGGGGACTACAAACAGCAAGCTCAGAGTTTAATGAGCCTTGGGATACTGAGCCCTTTTTCATGATCTAGCAGAGATTTTTGTGTACTGGATCCCTATGATAAACTCAGAGAAGTTACCCAAAGGAAATAAAGGCAAATGCAGGAGCAAAACAGCACTTTATAGAAAGGTTAAGGTTATAAGAGAAAGGCCAACAGTCTGTGTTCGAGCAATAATTTCAAACTTATTACAAGCTCGTGTCATTGAAAAAAATTGTTTTTTTTTCAAAAGCCAACACTGTTTGCCAACACCTATGCCTTAATATTGAGCTAGAGAATAAATATGCTGTTGGAATAGAATCTGGAGCTTGGTTAACTTGTAAGACTGAAAAAGAATAGAGATCTGTTTCTTTTTTCAGGACATGGATCCCAACAAGGATTAAGAAATAGAGGATTCATTGCTAGTGTGTTCTTAAGGATATTATTGTAAGAAAAAATATAGGCCTATAGAATCTAAGAGCTGCATTAATCATGATTGAAAAAAAAAAAAGATTCCTACAAATCTTTCAGTTGCCTAAAGTGGGCCAGGTCATAAGTATGTGGAAAAAGAAGAGACGTATGGAAAACACGGGTTCAGTCTCATTTCAGATTCTAAAGGTTCTTCTATTGCAGCAATTCGAGAAAATTAAACCTGATTAGCTAACTGATTAACTGGAAAGTGCAATTAAACTTCTAAGTGGATGCTTGTACTCTGAAGCATTTGTTTGACATAGCTTGGTTGTCATCCACATTATATAACTTGCTTTAATGCACTTGATGAATGTCTCTTGCCTTCCCTGGTTGCCTCTATGTAGCCGGCTTTTAACAGAAACCTGGGAGATCAACAGGACTTGGAAATCCCACTCACTTGCAGTGTCCTAGCCCCTTGCCAGCTAGTGCCCTTGATGGTGGTGGAAGGATGTTGGTTTATTGGTGGCTGTGTTGAGGAACATGAAGCAGAATTGAGTGTCTGTTCTTTCAGAATTTCACATCCTAGCTGATACGCATGTTTTGGGGATGGCCCAAAGCAGACAAAGCTTGAGAAAGAATAACAGATTATAATGATGGTGTATATCTGCCTGCCGTGATTGCCTGACCCTTGAGCCTTGCTGAGCAGGAGGAGAGGTCAGTGGAGGTGCCGGGCGGGAGCTCCCGTCCGTGGTGCCTCGTGGCTCCGACCTCTCCAGGAAAGCAGGAGTTCGCCCAGGGGGCTGATTGCTGCCCAAGGTGCATGAGCTACTTGAGGTGCAAAATAGCTAGGAGCGCCAGAGTGACAGCGCTACTGGAAAAGGGAATTGGTTTTCATCACCTTCATTGATAAATAAAGTTTCTTCTGTCCTTACCTGTAAATTTAACTTCAACACAATATGTAAGGAACTTGAGGGATATGGCATCCAAACTCTCAGCTCACCCAGGAAAGTCTGCAGCTTTTCTGTGCTGTTTGCTTTCCTGCTTTGGAGTCGTGCTCACTTTGAAATGAAGTGTTCGCTGCAGCCATGCAGCCAGCTGTATTAAAGCAGCATTTGTATTTGTATCATTGTGCTCTATATCTTAATGAAAAAGTGGGACTATTTTTGCATAAGCCAAATTGGCAGAGGAATCAACCGCTGAAAGTTATTAATTAATTTGGAGGAATTCATTATCACAGCCATTATTCAAATAGAGGGGGCAGCAAGCCTTCTAGAAAAGCACTTTTTTTGAGAGAGAGAGAGAGAGAGCAGACTGCACTCCTAGAACCGGCCTATCTATTTCTGCTCTTTATAGTTCTGTCAACTAATGTGGGTCCTTTTTGCAATTTGTGTAAGGTCTGTTCTCTAAGGGCCACTTTGCAGGCCCTGCGTTAACACGATCTCCCAGTGACGTCCAGCATTGCACCTTCTGGAGTCAGGAGATAGAGATGGGTGAAAAAGACATTCCTCATTTGCTGTAAAACAATTTCCCCTGCTGACATGAAAAGAAAGGCATTGATTTATAACAGCTCGGGCTCTCTCGTTTTGAATATCAATTTTTCCTGGGAATGTAATTAAATTCCTGATTCTGTCACTTGGGCAGAATCGTGGGGGGAATGGGAAGGCTCCCTTGTCAGCACACAGGCACTTCTGAGCTGAGAGACCCAAGTTCAGCTCCGACTTAGACGGGAGTTGGTGCCGTGCAGAATGTTGATGCAGATCTCACCCCTTCACATGTACATGGTGTAGCCCCACAGAGAGCTTCTGAGTCATATTTATGTGTGTCTGTGGGTGTCCCTTGGCACCTTTGCTGCTTTTCCTTCTACACACCTTCCTTCCAGGTACTGCTTAAACTCTGCCTGGCAGCGTCTTGGTCACGAAGCAGTGCTGAAAATTAAGCACCAGCATTTTGTAAGTGCTCTCTCTGTAGGCACATATGTTGCCTGCTTAAAATATGGGCTACTGTATAAAAAATCTTATTTGGTCCAGACAAACCAGAGTCAAAACCATCTGGCAATGTCTGCCCTGAGTCTCACATCTTCTGCACCTTGTTTACATACGTGAAGAATAAACCTCAGATTGTCCTTTGAAAATTTTTCTGCATTTCTCACTTTCACCTTCTTTGGTAGTAGAAAATTGTTTTTAAAAATGCGTGGAAGATCTTTCTATCTACTCTTTTATTTCTTTGAAAGAAAATGTGAGGAGAGGAAGAGCAAAAGAAAAAAGGAGTTTGTTATAAAATTCAGTTTCTTCTACAAAAACTGAATGAAACTGATCCTAGTGCCATGTGCTCTAGGTGTCCCTGCTGGAGCAGAGGGATTGGACTAGATGATCCAGTCCCTCTAGATGTCCCTTCCAACCTTAACCATTCTGGGATTCTGTGTATGATTCTGTAATCACTGCACTTCTATCTAATAAAATTACTAAAGAGAATGCTCATTTCATATTGTGGGGCAGTGCAGTTTTGCAAATATGTTTGTCGGATCAAATCTGATTTTTTTTGTATGCTTTTCCTTTTTAGGACTAACCCCATTGCTTTCCACAATTTTGTGTCCTGAAAATACTGTTATTGTTCCTGGCAAGGCATGTCCACTTGCAGCTTTAGCTGCCTGACTTCAGCCGTTCCAATAAAAAATTGATTGCTCTGTCCTCTCTGCTTCGTGGAATGACACCTTCCTGGCTGACTGTTAATAATTCTTTGTCATTAACACTGTATCAAAGACATTTTTTAAAACAGTTTTTTTTCCCCACAGTCTCTGAAAAGATTAGAATGTATTCTTTGTTACAATGGATTTCTCCTTGTTAATGCTAGACACTTATTCTCAGTTTAAATTCTGCAGGGCTGCTAAGCTTGGCCCTTTCTGCAGGGTCAGAAGTTCCCAATGCCCAAGTTTGTAGAAAATATTGTATAGGCCTAAGTTATGATTTAGTATAAACTTGCTCATATTCATCAACCAGGAATCTTTTCCATCCTCCTTGATTTCTCCTGTAAAGATAGTGATCCTCCAAAGTTACAAGAGATAGCAGAAATACCAGTGTCTGCTTAAAAATGCTCCATGAAGATAGAGACACTTTCTTCACCTGCTCTTTCATGCATTAATATAGATACTGTGTTTGGAAAGGATCAGAGAGAAGACGACTGAGAAAAGGCCCTGACTTCATGGCTGGATGAGGAGCTTGCTTCAATTTTGGTCTTAATGAGAAAACCAGCTAAATCACTAAACTTCTATGCCAAATAATGGCACAGAGGAAATCCTCAAGCTGACCCCTCTCTCATGTTGTGGGGTTATAAATCGCAGTGATTCCAGAGACATGGCTACTTCTGGTGTAAGAAGGAGAAGAACCAGGTAGAAACACATCTGTACTGTGAAGAAAGGTTTATGGCAGCCATCGTAGGGCATGGGGAAGGGCCATCTGTGGTGGAGGTTTGAGATTGCTCCTGTTAACAAGCATTCATATGAGCTTTATCTTGGGACTGCCCCAAATTGGTTACTGTGTTTTCCTTGCAGTGGAATAAAGTTGTTGCTTATCACTTGCAACCCAAAGTCCACGTGGTTGCATCTGTCTTTATAGAAATACAGCTTTTGAAAGGCAAAGGGAAGCTATTCTTGTTTTGGGAGCGGCATTTATAAGATGCTGTCTATAGCCATAGGGATGTATAGGCTTACAGGAGTGTTTGGTTCTCTAATGCCCATTATGCTTTACTGTTAACATTGTGAACACAGAGTTGTACTCGAGAATCGGAGGTCTCCTGAGAGGAGGACTGGGCACTCTGAAAATGTGTTTGTCACTTTTCACTTGGTGGTTGATGGATCCCATAGTCCCATTCATTATATCAGATATGTCATGCACAAATAGTGAGAAAAACAATGTTTTATGAGCCGGTGTATGGAGCTGGTGAGCTAAAGCACACAGCCCAGTAATAGAAATCACAAATTATTTCTAAATTTATTTTCTAATTTAGCTCTCTGTTTTTCTGTAATTCCTTTTCTAATGCTTTGTTTTGCCTATATAGGCTCATAGGAACTAATACTGAATATCAGGATGGCCAGGAATTCTTCTGGAAAAAAAAAAAATCTTTTTTTACTGTTTTAATTGTACAAGTGGAATTAAAACTTTAAGAGTCATGGCCAGAAAGAAATGAGCCAAGCCATTGGGTTCAGTTTGTATATTATTCCTATGCTACTTTTTGCATTTGGGGAAGAGTTATCAAACAAATTTCACATTTCTGAGTCAACATATGGACATATTGATTGGAAAATTTCTGGCCAACCCTATTTTGCAGGGTCATTAGTTTGTAAGTATGGACTGCCAAAGCGTTTCTCATCTTTAGAGCCGAGCCATTCAGTCCCAGTTGTAAAGCAGTAACCAGAAATTAAGGAGTTTAAATGTTTTTCATGAGTCTTGTAGTTAATTTATTGGCTCTTCTCACCTGTTTCCTGTAGGTAATATTACTATTTGTACTGTGCTAAAGCAGAATGCAGAACCTGTGATAACCTTGAGTGCAACTGGAAGGAAAGGGAAGGGAAATGAGCTGCCAGCCCGGCTGCTGCCCAGGCCTGGTCAGATCCCCTGTGCCACGAGATATTTGCCCAGGATGTGATTTTCTAAAAGAGTAACTAAGTCTTTGCTCTGTTCAATGGGTCATAATTTATCATTGTCAAAAATATGCAAGCGTTTCTTTTTGTTAGATGGATGAGAACAGAATATAAATGCAAGCGGCTGAGTGACACTGTTTCAGGACTGCTGTCTATAGTGGCAATCAATCACAAGTGCTTCAGAGAAGCGAGATTACTGAAATGATGTGCTGCAAAGCAAGCAGTACTGCAGTACATTGGGTATCTGGTGGTTTTATTAGTGCTGTTATGCTGTGATGTTTAAACTGTGCCCTGCTTATCGTATGTTTCCTACGTCCAAAAGGACTCCAGGAATGTGCCTTTGCTATTTTGGGCACATGTACAACACAAGAGTTAAAGGAGATTTAGCTATTGACTGGACAGGATATGGCTTGAAAATGATGAAATTTAAGAAGGGGGATTTGGAAAGTATTTCCCAGGTGGTAGCAGATTGGTTTCAAGGTTGACTGTAAGAAAACTCCTTTCCCTAGAGCCACAGAGTGGAAAAATAGTAGGCAGAAGATCTCTCTTTTTCTGAAAATTTCCTATTTCTTGCTAGTTCTGAGCCGCTGTGTAAAGGCAAAGTCATTTAACTCGTTCTCTAAATAGCAGTGGGTCACTCTGGCTTTGTGAAGAAGCAGAACTGCGAGAGGCACGAGGTCTGCTTTCAGGCTGGTCTCAGCCTATTGGCTTCTCAGCAAAACCTTCTGCAGTAGGAGAGATGTGACCTGCTGATGTGAAACTGCATCATCCCAAAAGCAGTGGGGACAACTAATGTGCGCGTCACACTGCGGGCCCTGCGACAGTAGATCTCAGTGTGAGCACAAGTGATTTGTATTGCACCCTAGTGGGGAGGGGTGAAAGGGGCAGGGAGCACCAGGTCAGTAGCTGGTGGAAGGAGCCCCAAGCCAAACGTGGGATACATAAGAGTGGTGCTCTTGAGGAAGCAAAGGACCTATGAGCACAAGGCTTGAGATATCCACAGTGATGATAGTCATCATGCCAGCCCCAAGGTGATCCACTGATCCATCCACTGTATTAGAAAGGGTGATTTCAAAAAAAAATCCTCAAAACCTTGGGTATTTTTATGGAAAAGGTGAAGACTATCCATGCATATACTAGTACTAGGTTTTCTGTTCTGAAAAGAATATATGTTACACAGTGACTTAAAAAAAACACAGAAATTAAAAATGATTTATGACTGTCATGAAATAACTTTCTGTATGACCACACACCACAAAGGACATCCCAAAAACCAGGAGTCACAGCAAAAGACAGCACTTGCTGGTATTAAGCGAACAGTATTTTACCTTACAAAAAGAAGGAAGAATTATGGTCCCAGGGAAGATTTATCCCACATGACAAGAGATCCGAGTACTCTACCTTCTCTGGAAGCATGAGGTCTGTGACTCTGAGCTTTAGCACCTTGACTCCATTACCACACGGGATAACAATAGATGAACTACTATTGAGACTCAGGCTACAGTGGTGTCCCCCAGATCCTCCTATTCACTGCAAGTGATAGAGAAGACAGTGATCTTCCTAGCCTTGGAAACAAAACTAGGCCAAGAAAATGAATGAACAGAGTTCCAAGCCCTAACCCCTAGGGCTCCAAATCTGACATGATGCTCAAATGAATCAAGCTGCTGCCCTTCTGTTAGAACTGTTAAGAACTTGAGCAATTCCCCGAGTGCTGTTGGTCACGGCCATGCGCTAGCAGAGGGCATTGCAAAAGGCCTGAAGAGCAGGGCTTGAGGCTTTAGTCAAGGGCCTCTTCAGGTGACAAGTATTCTGAGTATCACACAAGCTTACAGCTACATGACCTAATTACAACAACATCTCATGTACCAGAGTCCCTTTTCACTGCCACATCTCTCTGTTCCCTTCTGTTCACCCTTGATCTGAAAGAGGTGCTTCTTTCTTTGTATCTACTTGAATATCCGGGTATAAGTATATAATATACTTATTGATATATAAGATATGAGTATAAATGCTATAAAATGTTTTAGCCTTACTTAGAAAACCCAAGAACACATGTAGGAATGATTAATATATGAAAAAAAAGCAAGGTTAACAACTCTGCAGGCTGTGCTCAGCTTTCTCTGTGCTATGGAACTAACCTTATGTCGAAGGACAATTGGGGAAAGTTCCTGGCACAAACTGCTGCTGTTCGACCTAAAGAGGGTGTGCAAAGAAGGAAGAGAATAATCTATTCTCTAGGAGTGTGGGACATATAATAGTGACGTTGATTTGTAGCAAGGAGGAATGATGTCAGATGTGAAGAAAAAGTTTCTCATGGTAGAGATGGAAAAGCACTAGAAAAGCTGGCAATTCCACTCAGTTCAGCTTTTAAGAACAGCTTGCACAAATATTGGTAAGGAATTATATAGCACTAGTAACAAGCAATGTGGGGAAAGATGCATATTAGATAACCTCATACTTTTTTTATGAGTTATTCTGCTTTACTTGTTTGTAACTCAGACTTGCTTGCCTTGATGTGTCGGAGGTTTATAAACTCAGGCTTGATACTTTTTCTGTAATCCTAATCATGTGGGGTTAGGTCTCTGCATTTTTCTTCATTTCTTTTCAGAGCCTCCATGACTCAAAAATGAGTTATTTGCACTCAGTAGATGCCCTGTCCTTACTGTTGCCTTTCTTTCAGCTTCTAGGGCAGCGAGCACCCAAGGCATTCAGAGAGCGCCCGCCGTTCCGCCCAGGGCTTTGGGAGTCTCTGGAAGGTAAGGCCGTTGCT
>JAUBOD010000125.1:1131138-1150712 GCA_032353885.1 Nothura maculosa
GACTGTGAAATCTGAGGTCATAAGTAGATTAGTATAACACTAGAAATTGAATTAAAGTAATAACTATCACTGGCCTGTAGAGGAGCCACAGCATACTCTGAGAACTGTTTCCTGGATGAGCCTCCCAGTAATAAGAATTGGGGCAAAAATCAGTAAGTGAAGGAAATACCTGCTAACTATGTGCCTTGTCTCAGGTGAAATATAGGAAGACAGTTACTTACATTTGGAGTGCAAATAATAATGATGAACATCATACTGCTCGCTGGCACCCCTCCAAGCATGTAAATGTCAGCAGAGTCAACAACAGATAAGTACACAACGTGTTTGGTTATGTCTCACTAGGCTGAAACAGCCGTACAATTTATTGTGCTGCACCCTGCAAGCAAAACATTATGTGCAGAAATACGATGCCTTCAAGTCAGCAAGACACTTAAGTGAAAATGATAGCACACGTAATATATTTTGATTAATAGAAAATGTATACTATTCAAAGCAACTTTGCTGAAAGCCTGTAAAATGGGCTCCTCCAAATTTGGTTAATATAATATACATTAACATATACAAATCTCTCCATGGTTTTTCAGTTTGAAACAGATATCACTAGTTGAAATAGTAAGAGTCCAGTTATTGTGTTTATATGTTGTCTGTGAAAGGTACATGTACTAGATGATAATATATGTTAAAAACTGAATCCTCATCAGATCAGCATAACTCTGGCATACATAGCATGCAGTTTCCATCTCCATTGGTGGCTTGGATCAGCATCTTTGTGCCATACAAGACTTTTATGCAAGGTGTCCAAAAGTGGACATGAACAAGCAAGTGGGTGGGCAGAAGCGCGGCGCGGTGGGTACGTGCTGCAGCAGTCACACGGTGAAGTTGCATCACGGGTCAGCAGTGCAGTCCTGCATAGTCACAGTCATCGCCACCTTTTCAGTATTCAGGCAATGTGCGCAACCCGACTGCTTTTGGGATGCAGTGTGAATAGGTGAACTTGTAAAGCTTGTTTCAGCTAATGACTGGTGGTAACATAAAACAACCCCAAGTGAAGTGCTGTTACTCAAAGTTAAGTATAACAGGGCTTAATGAGCTGCTACCAGGTAATACATCTTTCCTTCGGGTAAAAATACGTGCGTGTTTTCTCCCATCCATGGTATAGATTCATTATAGTGAGCACTCATTTATGTACATAGAATAATAATCTCACAGTTTGGCCTGCTCAATAGATGTCAGATTATGTGAGAGCCCATCATGAATAGCAGTGGCTGTGTGTAGTAGATTGCACCGGAGCTTTTCATGCTTTTATGGAGCTCCTGTGCAAATAAAGGGGAAAAAAGAAGTCAGGTTTGCACAGAATATTAACACGGCCTCATGGTCACCTCACTGCTGAAGAACTCCAGTCAGCTGGTACCTGGATTTCTTTTCCTTCTGTACTAAAAGTGATATGCTAACAATTCCTAATGTAATCAGGTACTTATGCTTACAGAGCTCTGGTCATGCAAGTATCTCGGAGCACTTTACCATCATTAAAATCAAATTAAAATACTATCTCAATAAGTGGAAGAATATGCATAGTAATTCTCATTTGAATATTAATCCAGTCAAAACACTAACTTATTTCTAGAAAATTCTAATAAAAAAGTTAGAATGCAATGCATTTTGTCCTTTTACTGCTCCATAACGAATAGAACCCTCTGACTGGATCCTGTTTCAGTACTCATAATTAACTGAACATTACCATTACAGCCAACAGAGCTACTTGGATACTTAAAGTTATGTTTAAACTGAACAACCTCAGATGGCTTCTATCGCTCTTAACATCCTTCTAAAACAGTGCAAGTGAGAGCATAATCTAAATCCTGTATGTGTGCTGCCCAGAATGCAGCTTTTATTGATTTCTTACTGCACATTGCATATGCTTAAGAGCCATCGCCAAACGAGTTTCTTCTCCCAGTCCGTGAGCATTTGTCTACTTGGTCTTTTTGTTGCCTGGCAATAGCAAATCACATGAGAACTGGGATCCTCTATTTCTTATTTTCTTTGATCCATTTCTTGTCTGACACAGTGTTTGAGGCTGTGCACCACCATGCGCCTCAGGAACTGTGATTGATCCAACCAGTCCAGCTGCTAATGGTCCGTGTGGTCCCGCTTCTTCTTCTGCAGTGTCTCATTTGTTGACCTTCTTTAGTAACAGTGGTCATGAGGCAGCATTGTATTTATTGGTGACAGCACATAGAAATTAAAAAGCTATAGTTAGCAGTTTCCAGTATTCATCAGTAAAGCTGTCAATCATTTTACAGATGCTCTTTTGCATAGACACTCAGCTCTGCTGCTAGCCAGCAGACAGTATTTGACTGCACTTGGCTTCGAGTGAGCAGCCCGCATCGTCTGTAGACTGTGCTTTTATTATTTGCATTATTTATTAAATTACTGGCATGTATTCATTGATGACCTCTGTTAGGCTGACGGGGGTTTTTTTCCCCTGTTTTACTGACACTTCATATTTGCAGGAATTTCAGAAACTGAGCAACAATTGCTTGAATAAGGACAGGTTTATCAGTTCATCTCCCTAGTTACTTACAAATGAAAAATTGCAAGTGTGTGGCTATGTTCAATCACTTAATGTGATTTCTTGATTTTCATAAGGTAAAGAGAAGATTCACGTTACTGATTTTAAGGAAGAGTTGGGATTTATAGGATTGGCTATTCTTAAGCTTTTTTTTTTTCTTGAACACCACAAACTCATTTCTTTCATCTAAAGGCTCTTCCTCAATTTCAGTTGTTATGACTGTGCAACTAGAGGGGAAAAAGAAAGGATCATCAGGTGAAATTAAAAATGCATTTTCAGTCCTTCCAGCAAAGGAATGAAATTATGGATTCAGCATGAATCAATCATCTGTATAACAACTGAGGGCATTCTGAGGACAAATAACTTGGCCAGTCCTCCTTCCTCTGTTGCTGTGGGTTTTTTTCCTCTGTATAACTTCTTTTGGAGGTTTCCTTGTAGGAGCTCTATTTGTGGTTTAACTAGGATTCTTTTCAGTCAAGAAACTGAGATGGGTGAGATGAGATACTGTGGCCATAGTGTGTTGGCCAGGAAATCCCAGACAGTGGGGAAGAGAGGAATGGGCCTATGTTTTAAGCTCCATTAGCAGTTTCAAACTGTATTCTCACACTGTAGAAGATTAGAGCTAACACTTTTCAACTAATGTAAAATAATATAGCTCTCTGGGGCCATCATATCAATGACTGGTATGGAGGGCTTGAAACCTTGACCAGAATTCTTCCAGCTATTCTCTATTCATGTTTCAGAGATGAATTTGATATTGCAATCAATCTTCCCTGTAATTATCCTGTCATATACGTTCTTCATGTTAGGAGTAAGAAGTCCTACTCCTAACAGATCTGTTTTCATGGTTTTTGAAATCTTTTTCCTTATTAATGAATCTGGAGTTATTCTAAACTTGTGAAGAAGTGATAATTGACACTTTTCTGAATATTCTTAAGATGACTGTGGTGTTTTCTAGACTAAAATGCAGTATCTTTGTTGTTCTGCCAAAAAACAGAACTTGAGCATGATAGAGTTATTAGTAGCAATAGTTAATAGTTAATTATGGTGAGAATAAAGGCGAAATAATCGCATTCTGTCATCCCTATGTCTACATTTCAGATACGGTAGTTCATCTGCAGATCTATCCTGGGGTTAATTAGCTGACTTAAGGATGGAATACCTTGTGTTTCTTCAAAGGATAATCATCTAATTCCTTTCTGATTGAAACCTTATCTCCTAATTTAAGTTTAATAAATGAAAATGGATGTTTCCATGGTCACTTGTTTCAATATACTTGATGGGAAAAAATAGGTTTCTTTAAGAGATGTAATAGAGGGTTATTTTGTAGGTATCATCCAAACTGCTATTTGTCATATACATCTGTCAGCATGACTATGAGGCCTGAAAAACTGTATATGGCTTTAAGCTCCAGTCATAGCTTACGACTATATTATAATGTCTAAGTGTTAAAAGTCTTCTGTATTTGAAATATCTATTTTAATTGGCACAATTTGATCTCATATTTACAATATTGCAGAACTGCATTATCTTTTTTTTTAATGAAAAGACAGAGTGGGAAGAACAGAATGACTTCAATAACATTTTATGCCTACACACAGTGTTTTCTGTAATGATCTGCGGGTGGTTCCACCTTGTTTGGAACAGAGAAAAAGTTTGGTCAAATCCGCTTAGAAATATTTGACTGAAGTAATATATACTAAATATATCTAAGCCAGGCCATTTATCAAGAATTGAATGCCACCTTTGACTATGAAATAAACACATACCTTCCTCAAAGTAAGTCCACTTTATTTCTTCGCAGTTTGACGATCTTTTTACATTTTCCTTTCTCATTGTATCCCTCTAGTCCTTTTTTAGTTTTTATTCTTCAAATAATTGCAAACCTTTTTCTGTCCAAATCAATGTCTTTTCACTGCTTGTCTCGTAGTTGAGTGAAGATTGCCTACAACAATTTGATTTCCTCTGTGCTGCTTGTGCAGGGACCAGTGCTGTCCCCTGACTGCTTTTTCAGTCACTTGAATCCTTCTTTCTCTCTTTCCTCTTTTACACCACAGCTTTTAAAAATCTGTTTCAAAGGCTACAGCAGCTTTAGAATTCATCTGATCCCATCCTCTTAAAATAAGCCATTGAGAAAATCAAAGGACACTGATAAACCAGTTAAAAATCAGGAGAAAAAAACAGTGAACCCACCTGGTTCACTAGTGTCCTCAGAGAGAAATACAGAATCTCTGAGGTCCGCCAGCCCAGTCTGTCTCTGCTTGAATCTTGTCTGCTTTGGGTCACACTGTTGATTAGCTGGCTGAAGAAGTGAGGGTAAAAAACAAAGGGAATGCTCTTCAGACCTCTTGGATCCTTTCATTTTCATTTTAGCTATGTAGGTCATAGGCCTGGCTGCACAGAATGGCCACTAATTAATAGGGAAATGAAATCTGGGACAAATGCCAATAGGAGCAGGACTCAGGTCCACCCTTCTGCCTCTCTGGAAAGCCGAGGTGATGAGCAGCACTGCCAGTGCTCCGAGCCTCTGCTCCAGGAGCTGAAATACAAGCTTAGAAGAAAAATGATTGAAAGTGAACTGGGATGAGTCATCCCTTATCACTTACCTATCAACATTAATGTTTTGCTGTCTGTCTGTAGGCAGTGAAGATGGGAAATAACGCCTATTGTCTAATGAATGTAACTTTCTTTAAGAATTAAACTACTTTAGAACAGTTATATCTCTATTAACATTTATAAAAAGAATAAACAGACATTCAGTGGATCACCACAAATTACCGTTTTGTCTCTCTTCCCACATCTGAAATGCTGTCAAGAGAATTAAGTGTAAAGCACAGAAATTGTCAGCTGAGTACTCAGAGTTGCCTATAAAGGTGTAGGGCGAACAGACACACATTTGCATCTATCCACAGCCAAACTGTGTGTCTGTTTCTGACAGCTTGTGTTTTCTTTGTCTTCCATGTTACAGCACAGAGTTACTGTACAGTCCTGAGGTGGTCCAGCCAGTTAGGTAAAGAACTGTTGTTTATTGTAGGAACTTTTGGTCAAAGGATCCTTTATACCATGGAGGCTGGTAAAATGCTGTGTTCTGTGTTTTAAATAATGATATCATTTATATCATACATGAATCGCCAACTCATGGCTTCTCTATTGGTGTTCATCCTTTATTGTGCTAAAGGAAAAAAAAATATGAATACAACCCTATTTCTAATGAATGCTCCCTCCCAGGATCACAGTTTGAAAAGATTAATGCCATAGGGTAACTTTAAAATGCCATATAAAAAGTACTAGGAAACATTAACCCAAGAACACTCGTGTTAGCTGTTGTTGAAACTAACATATTCATAAAATATTTTTGTGAAATGATACCCTTTTTTTTACACTCATATCAGGTTTGGAGGTCATCTGCTTCTTTAATAGCTTAATCTTCAAAAAATTAAGTTATTATCAGAAACATATATGATACATCAAAAATGCAAACTGTTATTGAGTTTTTAACCTGTGCCATAACGGTTACATTTGTGTAAGGGAGTGCAAGCTGTTGTCTTTGAAATGACAGTCTTGGGGATATTCTTCTTGATAATATATTGTCAAACATTCAGTTAAAAATTACTAATATATATAACCAGAGCTTGTACAACGGGAAACAAGCTCCAAAAGTAGTATCTTAGAGAAGATTTGGAAAAAACACTCGTGTTTATAGAGAGCACACATTTTTGCGGTAGTTGGGGCCACTGCGATTGCAAACTCGCTGCCTAGCCTTTGTGCTGACAGCGCATGCAGATGCCTGCACTGGATACTTGTTTGCTGGTCACTGAGCTAGCTCTATTTACGTAGCACTGTTATGGCTTCAATGCCAATGACTCCAAATCTGTAGGATGTTGCTTCTAGCCATACTGGTCATCTCACAGGACTGCGCTCCAGGCTGCCCCCTTCCACTTCTCTTGCTGTGAAATAGTCTCCCGGCATTTAGGTTGTGTTGATGAAATGCCGCACGGTGCCAACGCCGCCGTCGCTTCCCTACAGCTACGAAGGGGCTGTGTTTGTGGGAGTGGCTCCGTCCCTGCCTCCTTCTGCCCTCGTGCCGGGCTCTGCTGGAGGCCGGGTGCCACAAGGGCCTCGCCAGCCAGAGCTCCCAGCCGAGACCTCTCCTTGCTGCTTGAGCTCCTTCAGCAGTAATGTCTGGGAGCAGAATAAGCAGGACGGGGGACTTCAGTTAGGGCTGAAAGAGGTTGAAGTATATACAGATTTTTTTGTTTTAAGCAGGCTGCATATAGAAAAATTACTTTCACTTGCTAATTTCATTTTACACAAAATGAAATTGCAAATCTGACATCTTTTCTTACCACCCAGTACTAGGAGGAAGAAAAATGCTGGCTCAAATTCACTGCTAAGCATCATTTAATACAACTTGCACTTTTCATGTAAATTGCATTTCCTGACATAATCCTGAGTTTATTTCTTCCCTTGACATAGATTAGAACAGACTCCTCAAAGGCCGTTACCACTTTATGGACTAAATCATTATCGCTAAGTAGACACCTACCCAAGCACTGAGAGTACCGAAGCTTCCCCTTAGTGTGCGTAGCCCGGGAAGAGGTTTCCGGAGCTTCCCAGAGCTTCCCGGCCTCTCTGTGTGGCGCCTGCACTCTCCTAGCCGGGGATGTGCTGAGCTCTTCCCTCTGCCTTTAACCTGGTGCTTGGGCTGCGGGTCAGATAGTCGCCTTACTCATTTGCTAAAGGGGCAAAAGCGAGAAGCAGAGAACAGGAAATGTGGAAGAGGAGGAGCGTATTTAAACTTCTTCTTGCATATGACTTTACCCATCCTACTGCGTGTACTCTAACTTGGCTGGCGTTAGAAGAGCCTGTGTACGCTGCACACTGTATGTCCCATTTGGATAGGAGCCAATCTGACGTTACTTCTTTTTAATTTTAGACGTAAAATTGTACTGAATTTTGATCCAGCTTTTATAAGCAATCTTCTCTAGGCTTTCTTCATTCAGACATCTTGAATGTAAATTTTAAGGCATTTTTATTAAATATTTTGTGAGCATCTGTGTCTTAACTTCTAACATAATTCAGAGAGGAAGTGAAGGTATGTCTTTTTACGGATTACGTATAAATAAGAGAGAATTTCTTAAGAGATTCCTGGCTTCATTTTGCTGTGGTTTAGAAAATGGGAATCTTTCCCAGAAAAACAACTATTACAGCAGTCTTTAAATTAAAAAGTAAAGTCACTGTTATAGTCTGAAATTTCAAAGCAGAATCCAAAGAAACTGAAAATTAGTAAAAACAGTAAGAGCCAAACTTAGTGTGAAAAGAGCTCATTGGTTTACTTAGATACATGCAGGAGAAAAGCTTTCAAGTATGGGACTGTCATTCTTAAAAAAAAACTTTGCACCTTTTCTGATGTTTTGGCAATTACCATGTGGCATCCAAAGTAACCTGTGGTCAGATGTCTCCTCAGATTGCGTCGTTTCTAAGCTAATGAGCTAGGACACATGTAACCTGCTATGACACTTAAAGGAGATGTTAAAAATTGCACCTGCCTGTGGGTAATATTTGTAGAGTTTCTAGAGAAAAGCAAAACAGCTTTTGAAACTGAGATTGAAGTTGAAGCTGAAAGAGGAAAGGAAAAAAAAATCTCAAGACCCAAAGTGCTACTGATTAGAATAAGCTGTGCGTACTCTGGGAAAAAAAAATGTGTTCCTAGGATTAGGAAATGTCAATAAGATGTCAAGAATGTTTGCGAACACAGTATGGGAGATTACAGAGAGTTGTCATCCTGTAATAGAGGAAATGATACATAGAGGATCCTAGATACAAATCATGCTCGAGATTCAATTGTATTAGAATGGAGCAATTGGTAGCGTAGTTGGCCATGCTGGTGCCCACCAGTAGTAAGGGCATGGCTCAGAAAAGTGTGAAGCCTTCCTAATGCCTTGAACTGCCCCAGGGTATTATATGGTACAAATAATACTTCCTGACCAAAATCCACTTCGTGACCTAACCCCCAAAGTAAACTGTTCAATAGTTCTGTATTCTGTTAGGAAACGCTCACTGCCAAGTGTCCCATCTTTTCTTGCCCTTACCAAACCACTTGTCTCAATCTTATGCTTGATAAATCATTATAGCATATGATGTGGAAAATAGATGCAAGTCAAAGATTATAAAGGGAATAGGACTTAGACAATTTGAAGAGGGAGCCAATATGTATACAGAATGAAGGAGCAAGAGTTAAAAGCAGAGCTTAAAAAGAACAAGCTTGTAATTCAGAGACTGAGCTCCTGAGTCCCTTTAGTCACGATGGCTGCTCACATACAAAGCTCCATATTCTAGACTTTCCCAAGGCGTGCAGGGACTTTCCTGATAGAGCTACGTAGGCCACCGGCCCAGATGTGATACAATTCTCATATTTCTCATCTCTGAAGCTGTATAATAGATCTTAGTAAACAATTGTATTACTATTATTTCTGCATATTGTCATGAAGCAGCAATTAAATTAGTCTTCTTTTGTAAATGAACTATTCCACTTACAAGTCCATCTGTGTAACTCAGGGTTTGCTTTGGAGCCAGGTTTTCCACATCTTCTGATTTACTTTTTTCCTTTAATGGAATGCAGACTTTCTAGGAGCAGTTGCTAATGAGGTCCATACCAGCTGCTGCTTTATTTCCATCTTTGTTTATTAAGGTTTTTTTATTTATGATTTAGTCACTTATGCAGCTGTACAACAACCTATTCTTTAAATAATATTTTGGACTATTTAGTCTGTTGAATTTTGGCCAGAGATGTTGGAGTTGCAGGCTGACATGAAAAAAATTTTGTCCCTTTCAAAACTAGGGGAATTATCTGTAGAGTGCAAATGTCACCTAATATATATTTATGTATTGGATACATTGGATTATGTTTGGATGTATCTTAAAAAGCTATAGATGGACCCTGAGGGAAAAAAAATCAGAAATATATTCTTGGACATTTTAATAGCATGATTTTGGGGTTTTTTGTTGTTGTTTCTTTCTTTACGGATTTGCTCTGAGCAGCTAAGTGATGTGCTCTTGGCACAATGTTTGTAGGGATTAGGCAAGATATGAAATTTCAAAATGCTCTGTGGAATCTTCACGGAGACAGGATTTAAACTGTGCAAATGCTTGCTTGGGCTTCTGAATCTTTTGATTATCAAATTGTCCATGTAGGCATTATTGTCATACATAAAACTTGTCATTTGTGAGTGAATGCTGTGGTTTTAGTTTAGGCATCTTGACAATGAAGATGAGATCCTCATTGCTTATGTTAGCGATACAGAAGTTCAGGGCGGTGTAATCAGTGCCTGTTTTTTAGGCAATGGAGGGCACTGGTGCTCTCTGAGAACAACTAATCGCAGCTATTTTAAATAACCCCATATAATTGGGGAGGAATCACATTCTGGCAGTGCTTCATTTCTTTTTGTTTCAAAGAAAGAGGGCTTGACTAGTTTAGCCAAATACGTGATTTTTAGAAGGCAGAAGATGGAGAGATGAAGCCCTTTCAGAAGAAACATGTTATGCTAAAGACATGATCATAAATTTGGTTTTCTTTTCTTCACTGAGCTTCCAAAAAGACTTTTATAACAAGTAAAAAGAGGCGCTGTTCTAATGAAATCTGAAACTTGTGCTATGATGAAATGTTTTTCTCCCAAGAGAAATTATTTTATGGCCAGGAAGACACCAGTGGTCAGCTAAATGTCTCCCATTAGCAGCAATGTAGCATTTCAAGAATAAAAAGTGGAAAGAAACAACTTCAGGCTACATTAACATAAAATAATTGTGATAATATATTCCAACTAACTAATACATTCTGTAGCCATTTGAGGAGCTGTTCTTTAAGAGCATTATGGAAAAAAATCTCTAAGTGAGCCTAATGAAAAAGTTATGTATCACAGCACATGTTATTACTGCAGGAAAGGCTGCCCTGCACAGCATTAGCAGGGAGCAGCGGGCTGGGCTGTGAGGGTGCTTTGGAGCAAGGAAATACCTGGTGCAACATAAGGGGAGCTCTGGCCTTCTTCCCTTTTCCTGGTCCCTTGCTTCGCCCCCACTTCCATGAGTCCTTATGGCTTTGGGATGAGGGAAGCTCATGTGTTTCAAGCTCTCAGAAAGACTAGCTGGCTGCTCTCAGTGAAGGATATATGAATAATAAAACAACTTGCTGGTTATAGTTCTTTGTAATATCTCTTGGCAAAAGGGATGAATTTGTATAAAGTATATATGTATGTGTGTAGGTATATGTATGTGCATGTATATAAAATTCTTGCTAATCATTTTATTCCTTATCGTCTGGTTGATGGCTTTAGTGAGTTAGGGTCTATGTTTAGCCTGCTGAATACCAATAGCATGTGGTATTAGATGTGGGTACCCGTTGCTTCAAAAATGCTAGTTGGAGTTATAATGTAGTTAATAAAACCGTCATCTACACTAACATATTCCACTATTTTCCTTCGGAGGTTTTGAGGAGCTTTTACTGCAAGCTGTTATAATGCCGGAGCAATTAACGTCTGCTCGGTCAGGTCTCAGATAGGAAGCAGGAATGATCAGCGTGTGCGAGGCTGCTGAAGGGTCTGTGTGAAGTGGTGTTGGCAGTTCACAAGCAGATGTAAAACACAAGGTTCGGTGACTGGAGGTGCTTCACGCCGCAGTGCATGGGCTGAGTCACCGTGTGGGGGAAGATGGACTGCACTGAGTCAAGTCTGTAGGCTAGGCACCTACTGGAGGTGGCACCTGATCTGCTGAAGTGGCATTTGGAGCTCCACAGAGGTGAGGCAGTCTGTAAGGTAGTGGGAGAAGCGTCAAGACTAACTCCTGGGTAGCTTAGAGGTAGGTAAACTTCAGAGAGAGGAAGCTGAGTCTGAATGTGTATGTGAATCACTCTGAAAAATAAGCCAAGAAAGTTTTTCTCTGATACCTGAGTTGCCTGCAGTATTGGAAATTTAGAAAGCAAGAGAGGATTTCACAAATACCGTGTAACACATCAATTACTGCAGTAAAAGAAGCTGCCTGGATAATGAAACAAGAAGCACCTTCAAATCCTCTAGAAGCCTGGAGGATCTGAGCTCCTCAGTACCTTGCCAAATCAGGCTTGAGATTCTTAAAGTAAATCAGCACTTTATTTATAACAACTAGAATTATTTATAGCTGCTAGACCTGGATTGGGTACCATGCAGCTCTGACTATAGGGTAGGCAAATTGCGATCTTTTGCACAGCTCTGGCAATATCACCTATGGTGACAAGTGCTATAAATTCTTAGCCTCAAAATAAATGTCTCTGCGATTTGACACAGTTTAACACAACACTCATGTTCTGGGAGGAAGGGCTTGAGTGCAACACGTCACAAGTTCAGGAGGCCTGTACTGCTGCTTCTAGGTTTGCAAGCAAGTTGTTGACTGCCCATGAGCTTGACAGTATTTTTTCAGTTTCAGTGAATACAAGTTGGCTGGGAATAACTTGCAGCTGCTACAGCTCTATTTTTAACTAGATTTATTAAAAGAAATTGAAATTAGCCTTTCTCCTTTCCCTCAGAATTCCATCTGCTACAATTAATATTAACACGATTTCTAACTTGTCGTTTTAGCTCATTATATTTTTAGAAAGACTGCATAAAAGGGTAAAGAACATACATTTTGCATTCTTATCAATGTGCTTCCAGAAAATGTGATCCTCTATAGCAACATGTGGGTCAAAATTAATTTTATTCAATGTTTTTCTGCTAATCTATAGCACATAAAACACCCTTGGGCATGTAGGTATATTTGAGATAGCCTTCATCAAGCAGTGAATGTCACCCGGCACCGTGTGGAGGCCGGCGGAATCAGAATCAAAATACTGAATGTGGAATTAAGGAGAAAGCATCTGCCTACCATTCATCAATAATACATGTTTTCATCATCTCTGTGTGCTATAAATATAAGACAATCATTGGAACCACTGAGGCCTTTCTTAGAGATCCGAGCACTTCCTGCTCCTCATCTTCTAGTGGGCATTAAAGGTCCTCCCAGAATTAAGTCCCTCCCTTTTACAAACTTTCTTACTGAGAAGCTGATGGGCCTGGTTTCCTCTGACCAGAATTGTGGTAGAGTGCTCAGTACTGAGGGCATAGACCCCGTGCTAGGAAGTATATCTGTAAATCAAAATGCATGGAAGAAACAACTGTTCCTGTTGAGTAGTTTAGGTGCAGTTAGAAAATTAAATCCATAAGCTCTCTGCAGTCCTATTCTTTGCCCCTCAACTATTGCAGTGTGCTGTGTGTTGGAGCACTGGATCAAATAAGAACCTTAGCTATTGCTGGGGAACTAAATATGTACACACAATTACTACAATAATGAGCTGGGAACACAATTTCTAGTGAGGAAATATTTTAATAGAGGAGAAATTCATTAGCACTCACTTAATGAGTCTCTTTTGCTTCACCGGTGTAAAGTATCAGAAAAGCAGGAGGAGGAAAGGAAACGAAGGCATCATCCTTGACCCTGTGTTATCTCTAGTCAATGGAAGTTTCTTTAACAAAAACACCACCAAAGTTATTCTTCAAAGCATAATTTTGTTGACAGTAGTTTTTTCTTAATGGCACATCTTAAAATAGCTTTTTCATTCAACTCTTCAAAAATAGCTTCTTCATTCAAATCATTCCTGAACTTTAATTTTCACATTCTTAGTTTTATAAATATGTGAACTGTCTGGCACAAAACAGCCCTGTTGGCCCTGGTTCAGAAAATCTTACACTACTAACTTTAAACACATACCTAAATGACAATTAAGTCAATGCTAATTAACAGGAATATGGGAATTTGGATGAAGGTGTTTCCTAATGAGAAATATGTGAAGTATAGAAGTAAAGACATTTTGGAGGGTGTCATAAACTGCATTTGCAAAGAGGACATGTTGCAAACAGATGCTGACTCTGCAATGATCTGTGAAGTCCGACTGTCTTTTTCAGGTAGGAGTGAACTGAGCCAGCCCAGACTGGTTCTGTCTTTACCTTTTATAAACATGAGCTGCCAGTTTTGCTTGGAGAAGAGCTATGATTAATCTTCATGCAAGTGTGCAAGAATAAAAAAGAGGAAAGTAAATGCCATCAGTGGCATACTCTAACAATGGCATCATCACATGATAGAAGCATTGCCTATGAAAGGCATTGCTCCATTCAGAAAATGAAGGGAAACGAGTTACTAGTGTGCTGGAAAAGCGTTTCAGCACATGCTTGTCTGAAAAAAAAGGGACCTGGATGCTACCGAGAGGTTGGGCTAGGTTGCTATAAATTCCTGCAACTAGCTAAACTCCACAGTTTTGCCAATAAAGAAGTCAGATGTCTTGGAAACTTCAGGGCAGCAACAGTGCCTTCTTCTGTTTCGTTCTAGGGCCATAGCTTCTATGGAGGTGGATTTAGCGCTCAGCCTGCTTACTTGCTAGCAGGGATGCCGTGCGAGCCCCTTCGTTCTCCCTTCCTTTTGGTGTTTATGCCCTCTGATGAATGTTGATGCTTCCACAGTCTCCATTTATAAATACACTCGGTAAGGCAAGTGGTGAAAATTCCAATTTTTAGCTGCTGACCAGCACCTCTCTATATGGAATTGTAAAGGAATTGCAGTTAATTTTTTTATTTTTCATTATAGCTTGGGGCTAGTTCAGTTCAGAAGTAGTTTCTCTGGAAGCTTTGGTGTAACATGTTCCCTGTGTTGCAATTTGTTGTCTTTTCCTGACAGAATACAATGGAAAGCAAGCATCAGGAGTCTGGCCTTCGTCCCATCATGGCATTTTGGTCTGGCATTCCTAGGGAATTGTATTGCTTCTTGGGGAAGCCAGGTCCTAGTGTCAAACGTATGCAAGACTAGCTAATTTTTCAATTTCCTAATCTCTGAAATAAAGTTTGCTTTCAAATCATTATCCCAAGAAGAAATTACAGCCTTTAAAGATGTTTGGAAATGCATCTGTTTCTGACTAGAGCTAAGTGAAATCTCCCAGGTGAATAACTCCATCAGCTTGTGTCTTTGGCTGAGGTAACTCTTAAAAGTGATATTTGAGTGTCTAACACATGGTGGTCAAAGACAGCACTCGTAGGATTAAAGTTAAGAGTGAATCTAAGGTTCCTGCAATTGAGTTTGAATACCTTTTTTATGTCTGCTGTTCCAATTATTCAAATATTATTTTTTACTCTACTTATTGTTTGTTACAGCAGGATTTCTCCCTGGCAAGTGACTATGCAGGCAGCCCATAGGAATTATGTAAGCTTTGTGGTAGCTGGAAGTTTAACTCACTCCAGTAATTTACCAAGTAGCTCGTTGGGAGTTGATGGAAATTGAAGGTGACTCATAGAACATTCTGTACAATGTAATCTCTTGGTATAATAGCGGAGTATGCAGCTCCTCTGGTAGCAAATCACAAGACGGAAGAGTGTCTCCAGTAAACACCATCCATATTCACTAGCCGGCTTGTTGCCATCCTTCTCTGCAGCGCGCCTAAGTAGCTGCTTAAGGAAAAATGGCGAACAAACAAAATATTCTTGAGTTTTCTAATATTTCACTATTTGGGAGAGACTGAACTATACAAGGCAACATTTGGACTTTGTTTTATTGTGGAGATGACTAAACCATCTGATTTACTTATCTCTTCTTTTGAGGCTAATGAATCAACAGGCTTTTGTCTGCATACAACAGATAATAAATAATGTTAATGAAGCTAATCAAAGTGCTAGGACGTAGATGCTAGACAGCCAAGTCACAACTGCCTGCATCTTATGCAGATGCAAACCTGTTAAACTGCATGCAAAATTGAGTGACAAATCTAATTGTTATGTCCCCCCTGCCCTCCAAAAATGCATTGACTTCATGGGAAGCAGATACATGAGCAAAACCAGATATTTAAGTTCAGCCAAATAGAGTGCGGGGACGAATTCCCCACGCCCGTGCCCTGCTGCTGCTTGGAGGAGCTCGGTGGTGCCGGGGCCAGGAGCCGGCTCTGCCTCATGGGCCCACGCGGGCCCATGGCCAGCGGCCTGCACTGCGAGGGCTCCCGCTGACCCCGCGGCAGGGAGCGCGCCCAGGAAGCCCTTCGGAGCAGATAAAGCCCCAGTGTTTCCAGCTGATCCACACTGCTTTGCTTTCCTCAAATGGTTTTGGGACTGTTGATAAAATCTCCTGGGTACTGATGTGCTAATTGCTTTTATGTGCTAATGTCATCTATAAAAAGCTGTGAAATCTCCAACAAGTGCTTGCCCATAATCAGTTTTCATTGTTTGTTGAATAAATAAAAGATGAGAGTGTTAAAATATATTAGTAATATTCAACACTTAATAATGTTTTATATAATTAAGACAGTGTAAAGTAATATTAAGAACCATATTATTCTCCTAGCAGCAATTTGTACAAATATGATAATTAAACCTTAAACTTTTAATACTTTTTCATCAATTATGTTTTTGTTAAACTTCCAGTAATGTGTTTCTAATGAATTCTTATTTACTGAACAATGAAATAGACGAATTCATACATTTAATCAAATAGTCACACAAATTGTTAATTTAATAAAAAGAAAAAAATGATACCTGTAAATCACTGGTATCACCAATTGTGAATGAGCCGTGCTGCTTGCATGCCACAAGTAGATGCTCAGGAAGCATGTTGAGGAGTTATATAATACACAGGCCCCTATCATAAGCCTTTTCTGCATGTGATAGACAGACTTGATTCAAGTTTTCTTTTTGTTTATGTCTTCTTGCTCACACCATCACTCAGGGATGCTGTTCTGCGTTAAGGCTGCCTGTTGTCAATGTGAATGTTGGGCTGCCTGGGCTTGATCTCCTTACAAGCTCGCTGAGCTTTCACTCAGAATCAGAGCAGGCTAATGTGTGTCATGGATGCTGATGGAGAAGTGCTCAGAACAGGTTTTCTTCAATTACAAAACATATTATATTGTTTGAAATCAGTGGTGCAAGCAAAATAGAAAAGCACATGCTGTAAACTTTCATCCATCTATAGTGACTGCTGTGTGTTAGCATGGATCAGTCCCTGCCATCCAAAGGCAGAGCTACTTGCAATCTGCTTCTCAAAGCACTGCTGTTATTATTTTTACTCTAGCTTGAGAATGATGCTCAAAACTAAACTCAAAGCACCATTCATTTTGTTTTCAGCTCACTTCCTTCTTTGAGAATTCTTTTTTTTAGCATTTTTTTTTCTTCTTAAGGGAAGTGATATGGGAAATCACCTCAAGCTCATATTGTGTGTTCAGGTTCAATTAGCTCTGCTAAGTTGAAACCAGTGCTCTTCTAGAGAGGTGCAATAAGGCTGTTAAAAAAAAATGAAGAAATGTGTATGGGTTGCAAAGATCATAGCTCCAAAAGGGAATGAGAACAAGGTATTAGCTGAATAGGAGTTACCTGAGCAGCTCTAAGGAGGAAAAGGGAGAAGGATTGGCTGGCTGTGCATTTTAAGAAGACAATTTGGGAAGAAAAGTTGAAAAATTATAAAGAAATGATGAAAAAGAAATTTGATGGGCCATGCTCTGCAATGAATGTTCTCAGAGTTAAAACAAATACACTATCTTCTTCTTCTTTCCCTGTGGTGTAATTCATACCTGTGATGCAATGTCTGTGTGCCAGTGTAATAAACATCACTGGGAGCTTATTCACTGGCATTTTGGTGCCCCTCAGGTTTCAAGGGAGAGACTCAATAGTGCCACTTTCTGAAGACAGATGTTCAGGATATGCTTTCTTTACTTGCAGACTCACTGGACCAGATCCATAAAGCTGTTTCAAAACATGTTCCTTTAGAGAAAGTTCAAGCTCTGTCCTCGGGCCAGGGCCTCCCACCCTCCAGTAGGTTTGTCAGTAAGGGAAGGAGTGTCGGGGATGCACATCAAGAGCAACCATTTGTAAAACCAATTTTTAAAAAATAGGTATTTTTTTTAAGTCTCTAAGAATGTAAAAGAAAGATTTATTAACTCAAAGCATTTATTTTACTAGCTTGTCCATAGCTTTCCTTAAAGTTAGGAAAAGGCACAAAGTGAGCAGAGTTTCTACATGGTATTCACTAGAAAATATAAATTATTCTTCTTGTAAATTAGGGTAATTGGATTAGGCAACTGGCTATGTGAATGCAATATTAAGCATGTGCTAATGTATTTTTTCCCAAGCTGTTGCCTGATGAGACGCTGCATCATCTGATTTATTGAGGAAATTTCAATGCTATAGACTGTAAGAAATATTTTTTCTTGTTCTACAAATGCCAGCCGATTCCTGGCAAATCCAGTTCTCCATGTTATCTGCAGACACATAGCTGATTCCCTTTTTCTGGCCTGTCCTTAGAATTGAGAGTGTTGGCAAGAATGATTTATGGATTAGAAAATATTCATGTTGTGAAGTCACTGTAGGCCAGACTGGAAGCTTATTGATGTTAATGGAGAGATTTCACACATTTTATATCAGGCTATAGACAGACCCTGCAGACAAAACAGGAAAAATGAGTAATCAATCAAACCTTTTTTTTAATGTAAGATGAATCTTGATTCTACTGAAATATGTATTTTGCATAAGAGTTTAGTGAATTCTGCAGGATGAAATCCACTGTTTTCACTGGTCTAGCCTGGGAGGAATCCATGTCTTCACATTCCCCCAGTGCCTTTACCCTCCACACTGCTTTTTTACCCTTTGCATAAGGGGTAAACATCTTAGTTCACTGACTTCCAGGTGGCAGCAATGACTCGGTTTGGAGGATGGTTTGACTGAGGACAATCACATTACTGGGAATGGAAATTCAATGTCATTCGTACCTCTTACATGATACCTCATAAATTTAGTGCTTTAGCCTACTAATTCATATAAGAAATGAGTTTCTGTACATTTTCTTTAACTGTGTTCCTTGAAAAGCCTTTGCATTTACTTTTTTTTTTAATTTTACTTTATCCAGTGTAGCATTTTAAATATAGTATTTTATCTGTCATATATATACAGTTTTTATCTGCAAGCACTTGCTGTCTTCATTTTAACTAAATTCTATCTTCTGATACCACTAGCAAATTTCCAGAGGGGAGAAATAATTAGAGTGCTTGGTGATTTCAACTGTGGATATGATCATATTAATCTTAATGTTTCCAATTAAAAATAGTGTAATTTAGCTACCCTATCAGGACAGCGTGCACTTTAAAATTCAAGCTTTTAAAATAGGAAAGATGAAAAATATGTTTTGAAAAGACCATGTCTTTCTACTTTTCAGCATACCTGTAGTCTGTAGCCCAAGTTGCATTAATTCAGTCTATCAGTATGAATATCAATTCATAAACTGTGATTTAGAAGTTAAACTGTATGAATTCATGAGTCTGATTCAATATTAATTTGTTTCCTAATGACTAGATATTTTTAAAAAGAAAGTAAACAGGCAGTAGAGTCTGAGGCAGACTCTGATTACTGAATGCTTTTTTCAAGGTCACCTGGGAACTTGTTGAGTGCTGGACAATCTGAAAATCTTTTGACAGCTTGAAAATGTGACCATAAAAGTAGGTGCAGAAGGTCCTATAAATCCATAAATGTTTCCATCAAATTGAATGCTCATCTGTGTAAGAAAAAATCTCAAGGACCATGTGGTGAAATATTTGAACTCTGGCTTTGCAGAGAGTCTGTCGAACGTATCAGCTTAGAACACAGCCCAGCTGTGTACGTGCTTTGGATCTGTGTGTCACTGCTGTGCACACCCGTTAGGTGGTTCCCTTCCCTTCTGTGCAGCTTCCCAGACTTGTAAACCTGGTTGTCAGCTTAAACTGGCTTGAAGAGGAAGCTTTGCTGCATCTCAATTGCATCTGCCTGTCAGCCTTGTCCATCTTTATGGTTTGGTAGTTTTGAATAGTTTCCATCATGTGATGCTGGTTGAAAGCCCATGAACTGAACAAAATATTACACATCTTTCCTCAACAGTGGAGATGAAATTCATCTCATGTCTTTATTTTTTTCTCAGATATAACGGCCATTTAACATCTATGTCATCCTTA
>JAUBOD010000127.1:13873-24342 GCA_032353885.1 Nothura maculosa
GAGCACCAATTGGTCCCCATGTAATTAACAGCAATTTTAAGGTGATCTCTGTGGAGCTTAAGGGCAGTTCTGGTACTTGGTGCTGGTACACAGCACAGCCAGCTGTGCGTGTAGGCAAGACCCAGTTTTGCTCACTCTAGAAAGAGGACAAATTAAAATGGCACGAGTCAGCTTTGCATTGGCAGCACAGTGGCTTCTAAACCAGTCTCCATAACAGATCCAGGTACCAACTCAAACAAGTTCTTCATGTCCTCTCTCCTGCAGCAGATAGCCTTGTTTTCTGGGTGCTGGCCCCAGTCTACCTCCTTGGCCTTCCCCTTGTCAACATTAAGTATTTCGGAAAAGAATGACACCTTGCCAGCTAGTTGGAGAAAAATTAAAAGGAGAATGATCAAGCATCCTGGTCCCTTGCCAGATCTTTCCTTTTCCTGTCGTGGAGCCCATTAATCTCTGCCCAGCGTCTCCCTGTGCTGGGGTGCATCCTGATGCATGTGGGTGCCCATGCTTCACCTCATCAGAATTAGGGAGGCTGGAACCAGAGAAAGCCCGTCCTTTACCAAAGCAGTGTTAACGTAACCATTAGCGATCGCTGCTGTGACATTGCTCCTGCAATTGATGTGGCTTCATCAGTTGGGACCAGCCTTTGGCTGTGCCTCAGTCCTTGCTGCCTTTCGCAGTCTCACAGTCCTCCTCTGAAGTGGTGTGTGACTTCTGGCCCTAATGTCATCCATATTCTCCCCATATGGGAGAAGTTCCTATCTATCTTATCTATCGTTCCTCTAGCAGATCACAGAGGTGCTATAGTGTGTGAACAGTTTGACATCTTTTAAAGCATGGTTTGAATTATCATTTCAAAAAGAACAATGCAAATAAATTACTTTTCAGAAAGTGATTGTTTCATTCTGTGCTCAATTAATATATATAGATATATTTTTAAAGAGAAGCTTTTTATTTGTTTGTTGTCTGTAGTGATAAAACAGAAGGAAGTGCTTGGAGATGAGCCCAGAACCTTTCTTTCTCAACCATGTTCTCTTTGCTCCTCTATGTGGTAGTTTGTCAACTACCAAGAAGAATTACTAGCCCAAAGGTGGCATAAGTGAATATTTTTTGTTTCCTCTGGAAACAAAAGTGTAACCTCTGAAAGACACTTATAACCCGTTACTATTTCTTAGCTGAGAAGCAGCAGCTTACAGAGGAAGAAAGACTCATGTTTAAAATGCTAGCTCCTTGCTTTTTTCTTTTTTATTCCAGTTGTGAGCATCACTCAGCTATTTATCCCAGAGTTACCTAGGGAACTGCAGCTGTGTACTTTTTATTCATGCCGTCCAAATCAAATCCTTTGTGTCTGTTTTATCTTCCTGATTTTGGTATGTTTTCCTGCTAGACATGGAAAGCTGTAAGCTTTCTGAATATATCCCAGTAAGAAGTGAGTTAAAAGAGCTAAAAAGAAGCTAATTATGAAAGCTGTTATGAATAATAAGGTTTTATATTTAGAAGCCATCTTTTTATTTTTAAGTACTTGATTTTCCCGTTTAGATCTTTCTTCCCATAGAAAGCTTTTAATTATGTTGTGAATTCTTTTTAAGTCCCTTGGTAGATAGTAAACAAAAATACTAAAATTGGTATTTCACTTCAGAACTCCCACTCTTTCAAAACTTTGAATTCAAATGTGAGCTTCTGATGACATTCATCTGCCATCCATCATTTGCATCTGATTCATTCATATCCAGAGATTTATTGGGCGTTTTACTTGTCTTATCATCTACTGTTGCTTTTAAAGTGAATTGCTTGACATCAAGGCATCTGCCTGTATTTTGGTATGAGATGTAGTGTGGATTGTACTTAAAAGTCTGCTTCTAGCAGGATAATTTATTGCTTGTTAGGGTGGAATTTCAAGATATGTTATCTTTTCTCATCATTCTCTCAAATGCACCCTGCCAAAAGGGAACAAATGGAAGTCACTCCTATGTTTATATTCTGCATGGCATCTATTTATGCAATCTCACATTTCCCTAATGATTAAGTAAGGTATGGGGGAAGCAAAGCTCTTTAAATCAGAACAGATTGTTTCTCTTTTTATGTGACAGGTAGGAGAAATAGCTTTCTAAAGAAAAGTCAGTGAAACAAGAGTCTTAAACCAAAAACGCAGTCAAAACAGGGTCTCGGCCTGACTTCACTCTCTAGAGGTGGGCCCACTCTAGCAGTTGGCCAAACCTGTTGTCCCATAGTGGTTGCTGGACATCCATCCTGCTGAAGACACTGATTTTCTAACTCCATCTTTTGTAGCAGTTGAAGGTAATCTCTTCTCTGCAAGGCCCTCATGGGCCATGTGGTAAGACTTGTCCCTTGGGCTTCAGTGACAAAAAGAAGAGCATCTAGTTGAATGAACTGATCTAACACATTGCTAGCTGTTCAAGGAAAAGTTTTTGCTCTCTGTGGCAGCCTCCTCAGACACCCCAGGAAGTGCCTGAGCTGCCTGCACTCACACATCAAAATCTCTGGTTTTTCTAAATCTCAATATCTTTAATGCATTTGTGGCCTTCCATTAATACTTTGGGACTGCTTCAAAGTGAGACTCTAATAGACCATCTACTGCCACAGAGAGGTAGAATCCAGGCCAACCCTTTGAATCTAAGGAAGGGCAGATCCAAAGGAGGAGGAAGGGCCTCCTCTGTCCTGTGGTGAAGAGAGCAGACAAGTAGATACTGCCCTTCCATGCCGTGCAGGCAGTGAGCCACATGGCTGGCACACAGCACCCTCCAGGATTGGGGTCACTGTGCACAAGCTCCAGTTTTCAATCCACTGAAATGATCTTATGTATTAACATTCCAGATTTTAGTGTAGGTGTTGCTGTTTGTCTCATCTAACCCTTTTGCATTTTTGATCTTTGTATTTGAATCTGTATACATTATTTGACCATTTTTTTTATATAGAGTTGCTCTACTTTTAAAAAGCTTTCAGAAGGACATGTCCACCGTTCATTGTGCAGATAGGAGGAGACAGAGAAGTAGACTGTTGAGAATGTTTCTTTTTGAATGGGTCTTATGCATATTGAAACACACAAATTCTGGATACCAATGATTGGTCACAGACTTTGATCTCAGTTGTTTATGAGTGTTTCTATGTAAATATATCTTGCATTGCTTATAGGTGGATGTTTGCAGTAATTCAAAAAGGATAGTTGCCTTTTCCAAGATATGATTCAGCCACTGTCTGGGTGGAAACATCCTTCGTCTCTGCTGTCTTTGAGCAAATATATAAGGAGAACTATATGCAGTCGTGTTAAAGGACAGGAAATGCTCCAGAGAGGAGACAGGCCACCACCACTGCTGCTGTTGCAGGGAAGCAGATGAATCTAATTCAATGTTTCAAGAAATTGTCTGTTACTTCCTCATTTGGAAGACTTTGGGACCTCTGAGAATACCACAGCTGCAAGTTTGGTAAAGGAAGTTTTCAGCTGTGATGGAAGGCGGACAAAAGGAGATTGTGTTAGTGCTAAGTCTTCTAATGATCACATGCAGCATGATCAGAAATTTATTTCTTATTACCTACTAACACCTTGTTTTTTTTCTGTATCCAGAATTACAAATGGATATGGATTGTATTTATATTGTATTTATTGACTTACCCAGGCTATGGCATTATTGAAAAGAAGGGATATGAGAAAGAAGATTGGAGAAGTCATCTAGTCCATTATCCTGCTCTAAGACAGGAGCAGCTATACAACTCAGGGATTTATCTAGACTATTCTGTGAAATTTCAGATGATGGAGATTCAAACCATATATTGTAGTGCTTAACTGTTCTCACTGTCCAGCAATTCTTCTCAGTATCTCTCTTTTCTGTATCTGTTCTCATTATGCAAGTTCATTATTTTTGTTCTCTGAAACTTTCTTTGGCACCAACCTTTCCTCGTCCTAAACTTGTATTATTCCTTCCCTTAGACTTTTCATCATTAGTCTAAATAATCCCAGCTCCTTCAATCTTTTCTTGCAGGTCATGTTCTCTAGACCTGACTGATCACTGTCCTTCTGCTCTCTGTGCCCTGCATGCTGTCAGCATCATTCAACAGGGCAACAGGGCAACTTAAGAGGCAATATTTTGCATCATTTATGACAACTTAGCCTCATTGTTAGTTGTATGAAATCCTGAATAAAAAAGATCTAGACACTGGTGCATAGCATCTGAATTCAATAACTGAAGCCAGTTACAAAGAGCTTTACAAAGTAAAATATATGACTGTAGGATTTTTTTTACCTAGTCCTTGTCAAGTCCTTGTCAAATGAGGTGGTCACTCTTGCTAATGGTTTGGCAAGAGGTATCTACTGCCTTTGTTAATGGCAACATCTTGTGATCATGTCAGTGATCATGCTGAGCCAAACCACATATTGGCTTAAATAAAGGTCATCCCTGGATAAGAGCTCTTGACAGTAAACATCCAGATCAAAGCCAAACTGTTTTTGTGTTGATTTCTCACTTGATTCAAATGCTAACAACATTCCAGAAAAAAAAATCTTTATTAAAACTGAGAAGACTGAGCCTTGATTATTAAAGATTTGCTTGCTGATTATTCTGATGATGAAAATAAGTTTGCTAAAAAAATGTAAATATTACTTGTCTCAAGAGTAACTTTGAGGACAGGTACCTGTGTAATTCAGTAATTCTCCTCCAAACTGGGGCTGACAGTGGTGCAATTTGTGAAGCAGTGTATTGTGAGAGATTCCCAAGTTAGATTGCAGCATTTAGGTTTCCCTTAGACATTCCTTTATACTGGACTGCATTTCGGGGCTTTTTTTTTCCGCAAGAAAGGCTAAAGAATGGGTCCACAGCAGTAGGAACTCCTAGTCTTGGGAAGAGAGAGAGATATAATGAATTTTCATAGCTTGTTAATCAGATACTGAGGTCCCAGCGCAGGCATTCACTTCCCCTTTATAATAGCTCTGCAATAAATTGCCCTAAAATAGTTTTGTCACAGCTCATTTATTTATTCTACTTAAAATTAGTCTTTTTAATGTGTCTAGATACTATTCTAAGTAGATTGCAAAGGTGATTTTAATGCAGTGAATAGAATTTGAAACCTAACTTCCCCAAATCTCCCTAACACCATGTCCTACCATTACCTCGGATGGTGTCTGCCTAAGAATGTGACCTCTATTTCCAAATATACTTTCCCCAGTTCTCCATGCCAGTATTTGGGAAAGTCTCTCTTCCAGGATATTGTAAAGATCGTTTTGACCCAAGGCAGGATTGCCAACATACAGTTCAGACCAGAGGTTTGCCTTGCCCAGTGTCCTGCTTGTGACAGGAGTCAGAAATGGGTGACCGAGGTGTCAGAAGGCCTCGCAGTGGATAAGAACCTGACAGGTCCACCCTGAAGAGCAGTTTGAAGCCTGGTTTCCTCCTGCAAACAAATCCCATGAGTTCAGCCTCAGCCCATGGATGTCAGAGATGTCTGAGAGAGGCCTCTCTGCCTCCAGACTGTCTGAAGTTGCCTTGAGGACACACAGAGTACCCTGAGGACCAGATCTGTCTGTGGGGCAAGAAAGGCCACTCTGGGAAGGCCTCAGAGCACCTCTCGGCCTCTGTTCCTTTTCTTTGGTGTAAGGCATAGCGTAGACAGGGCTAAGCACTGATTGAAATCTAAGACTTTAAATTCTAGAAATACTGGACATGTAAGTCAAATGGCATAGTACTTAGATGGCAAACTTCTCAGAAAAGTTTCTAGTGTAAAGTATATACCCTCATACTTTGTAATACAGACATGCAGTTCACGTCAGAGGCCCATGCAGTAACTGGAAAAGCAGCATAGAGAACGGACAACTATTTGTACTGCTGCACATGCTGGCAGCAGATCTCCCTGATTTTAGCCTGTTTATTCCCAAACTTTCCTTCCTTTTTGCACTGAAAAGTGTAGGTACTTCCTTATATACTTGCTGCTTTTGTAAAGGGCTCAGACTTGAGCTGTCCCCACAACTCTCTAGTCAATACTGTCCACTCAAGAGGTGCTTGGAAGTTACAGAACAGGGTGCCGAGGTAGCACCCCTGCATTCTAGGTGAGGATGCTTCTCTGGGAAATCCAGCAGCAGGGTGTGCAAGGCAAGGGCTGCTTTGCAGCCTGCACTGATGCAACAGAAACTTCCCTGGTAACAGGCAAGGTCCAGTAAGGCTGAGGAGACAACTGACTGTGCTGTTGCTTTCAACTCCTCCAATGCAGAATTTATGGATGTTAGTCTCCCCAGTAGAAATACATGTTCTAGAAGAAGCTCCAATCTTCTGCAGGAAAGTATTTGCCATAGAGAGGGGATGAACTGAGAAGCACCACTTTAAAAAGGGGTACATTTCACCCCTTTATGTCACCTATTATGATTTTCTGGCAGATTTCTGTTGTTTTTTTTCTCTATGCCCTCTATAAACCCATCTCATTTAGTGTGCCATGTTCGTTTAACAGCATCAAACAGAAAGGGAAAACAGCAAATATTCTTACCAGCCCTGCACCATGCAACTTGCAGAATCACACCAGCCTGCTTGCAGACAGGACTGCTTTTAAATTTATTACAGTGATGAGAGCCTGTTAATTAATCTTGGCTGTGGAGGCCCTGACTGCTGATGAGAGTTCCTTTCTGAAAAATAGACCTGTCAGTACAGGCTGCCTACTCCTGATTGCTCATATGCTTATGGTATGGTTGTAAAGCACTGTTGTCTCTGTCTTTCCTATGCCTTTTCTGATGGAAAATATCTTGGGATAGAAGATGGAGTGTGGGAATTTATCATGCTTTTTAGGGGCTTGATAGAGTAGAGAGCTTAGCTGAAGCAGATGATGTAGCACAGCATAGGGCATAGAGCACAGGGAATGCCGTTGGGAAGATCTCACGATGTCACGGGAAGCTAGGGGCATAATTAATTACCTCACTGATAACCCCATGCCGACTAATTGGGCAGTAGGTGAATCTCCCCACTGTACTGGCAGTATATATACAAATCAAACGACTCACTCAATAAATTCCATTTGCTGCATCCTCATGTTGGGGTCTGTGCTCTATGGCCCTGGGGTGAGTAGAGCCCCAGGTCAGTCCAGCTAGCGAACGAGGCTTAAGAACCTTAAGTGCCCGTTCCTGGCTACTTACTGATTAAATATCAACTATTCCTCTTTTATGAATCCATAATTGGACTTTTTTTTTTAAGCTTGTGGCTCTAGTGCATTATCAAGGCATTATCTAAACAGTGCACTATCTAAACATTCAGGAGATGTATGAGGATTATTGTACAATGGAAATAAATCCATTGGTGGTTGAGACTGTGTATGGCACCTCACTGTACACAAGGCACAGAAGGAGGGAAGGGTATTTCAGAAGGGCACTACACACTGCAGGGACTGAGACTGCATGACAATTTCTTCACAATTCAGTTTTACACCTTGAGTTGCATTTTGCTCTGTTGCAAAGGTACCTTCTAATTCATAACTGGCAGCTCATATACAGCAGCATTAGTCTTTGTTTCACTTTGATTTATCAACTAGTTTAGTGATGAGGAAATGAATTGCCCCATCTTACCGAAAGATTTCATTACACTATCATAAAACACAAAATCATTCATCAAACTAAATTATACGAGTCTCCATGAGTCAAAACTCACAGATACAGAGATTTATAGTTAAATGGATAGAAAGCAAAGATAAAGTCTTTTGTCAATAGGGACCCATAAAATTAGTCAGGCACAATATCCTCCCTGTGTGCTGGGAGGTCCCTTCCTCCCAGGCACCTCTGTTTAAGAAAATATCTGATATACCAAGTAGTTGTGTTAATGAAGCATGTCCTGAGAGTCAGGCCAGAATGAAAGAGGCATCTGCTCAACCCTCCGTCACCTTTGGGAGCTGCACAGAAGCCAAGGGAATTTTGAGGGATACAAACCAAGGGGGGCTGGTGTTGCTTCAGGTCCCAGAACTGCCTTCCCAGCAAGTGGGATTTCTATAGAAGCTCCTTTTCCAGGCTTCTCTCTGCTCAGCTCCTCTAGCTTTCTGTGGACTTCTCATGCCTTCCTTGCACATGGACTTGCTCATGTGGAGAAGACTCTCAGTTTCTGCGCTTGCTCACAGAAACCTCCCTCCCTACATGCGAGCAGTGAGTGATAGGAAGTCACGGGTGAAACTGAGAACAGTTTGGGCCAGTGTTATCCAGGGAGCAACTGAGTAGAGGGATCCATGTGGGAGAGCGATGGTGGTACCAGGAAGCTGCTCTTCTGCTCGGACAACACAGTGGCAAATAGGGTGAGGACAGAGCAGGGATGGCAGCTCACGAGGCTGAGCTCATTCGCCCATTAGTTCACACAGAGCAATTCTGTGCATGATGCATCCCAGGATTTTAACCCTACCGAGGAACCAACAGCGACACATTTTCTGCTTAAAAGATTAGAATAAACAAATAAATAAATCAGATAAACAGCTGAGGAATTGACACATTTTAAAAAACAAACATAACAAAGGCACTCAGATTGCAAATTTAGACTCTGCCTAATCTGGAAATACCATAATTTTCCCTAAATTGTTTATGACCTCACCAATGTGTATTACATTGGATCTTTATTACCTCGTTACTTTTACCAGACTGACAGCAGTGGAAGAAGATCTACTGAGGATGAATTGGGGTTGTGCACTGAAGATGACATCTGCTTCAAATACCTCAGACCCAGGAAGCTCTGTCCTGATCAGCAAAGGGCATTTCAGAACAGGAGAGACAGTTTTGTGATTAAAGCTTCACCTTTTTCTCTGTGAAACCAGGCTCTGCCACTCAGTTCCCACAGTTCTTCAGCCGAACATTTGAAACACTTTTGCACAAGGAATGGTCATTAGCCAGGCGATCTTCATTTCTAAGTTTCAGTGTGGACAGCTAGGGTTTGAAATGCAGAAGTGCTGAGTGCTCAGAGCTGTGACAGGAGCCAGCAGCAGCTGTGTTTTAAAAGTGTGAAGTGCTCAGAAGTGAAAAGTGCTTTCAAAGATCAGGTGTAAGCCTTTCAAATTCTGCATTTGCAGCTAACGTGCTTTTGAATTAATCTCACTTTAGTGTTCTTTCCCTAAGATACCAGTGATGCCACTCCACCATTTTGAGCAGACATGTACAAATTAATGTTGGTGCAGCACCTGGACAATACGGTGAAAGAAATCCTATGAAAAAATATATTTTTATAATCATGTCACTTTTTGAATAATGTACAAGAAGTAAGACCTAGGGCCTCCACACAGCCATGTACATGAAACAAAATACCTTCAGTATCGTGCAGGTCAGTTCTTCCCCCATTAATTTTTGTTTAAAAGACTAGAGAAGTACTTTAACAAAGACAGAGAACTCATATTTAAATATTTGCAGTGAGGACAACTTACCATTATTTCTTATATTTTTGAAGTAGTTAATTTTCTTTATCTTTATGCACCTAATAATCTCTATATTTGGATGTCTTTGCCTTCTGCATCCAGACACTCAGTCTTGTTATGTTTGTTCTTTTCAGACTAAAGACCCATCAGCTTTTCAGACTAAAGACATCTCTACTGCTCCTAGAAGCAAATAAAAACTGTGATCAAACCTTTTTTCTTTAGGTAAACTGACTAGCATGTCAGTTTTTCACTAAGGTAAGTTTTCAAGTCCTTTAATCTTTCTTCCTCTTCATCTCTGAACCAGAGAGATCCATTTTTTTTCCTTATTGAACTGGAGGTGCTAGGACTATCCATGGCATCTCAGAAGAAGACTTACTAATGCTAAATACAGTTTACCCCTTTTCAATATTATTTTGCTTATATATCCCAGACTTTTTTTTCATATTTCCCTTTACATACTGCACAAAATACTCATCTCCAGCTGACTGACATGATGCCCCAATCATTTTGGTTACTGCTCTGATAGTAGTGTCTCATTATATAAATAATTCCTGAATGCTTTTGAATTACAATTAGCTGTATTGATTCACATATCATTTGCTTGCAGCAGCATATCAACTCATTTGTTTCAGAGTATCATTTTCATGTGTCACACGTACACTTTAATCAGTAAGGATTCTCTGATTCCTTCCAGATAATTAATAAAACTTTAGGTGCCAAGAACTGACCTCCACATGGCCTTAAGAATACATGCCCTTAATCATGCCTTCTTGTTTACAAATGCATTTTGAGCCCTGATAACCCCTGTTTAAAATTCATTTTCCATGTACCAAGATAGCTTTGGTTTTAATTATCAAAGTATTGTACAGGGACAAATTTAATCCTGACCATATACTGCATAACTGCTCTTCCCTGTTTTAGTCACTGAGTGCTCATTAACTGTGCACTGAGTGAGTGACATCCTACAGGGAAAAAAGGATGCGACCCTGGAATTCAAGACTGTATCACAATGCATTCATATAAGAAATGATTTAAACATGTTCAGCCTGTCATAATCATTGCATATCTAAATTTGGGGATGGTAGACTTTAAATCCTATTTTTCCC
>JAUBOD010000127.1:32322-43838 GCA_032353885.1 Nothura maculosa
GCCAAATTATCTTTCAAATATTGGTCAAATCAAATGGCATTTTGTATCCTGGTTGTTCAAAAGAATTATTCTCTCTCTCAAAAAAAGAAAAAAAGCTAAAAAAGCACAACATAGTGAGTCACTGATGCTTTTTCATATGTCAGTGGGAATGACAAAGAACAAAATGCTGCAAGGTCTGAGATAAAGCATAGAAGTTTGGTCAAAATAAGTTGTTCAGGCATTTGTTAGTAGTCACTTCACAACATAGCATTTTAAAATGTACAAAATCTAGGCATATGTGACTGTCAGAAATACTACTCAACATATAGGAACACTACTGTGTAGAGGAACTTGTTCATCATTACAGAAGAGGGAGAACTGATACACGTGAAATATTCTTTTAACTCATTTACAGTGAAACTGTCTTTTGATGTCATACCATCAGTTATATTTATCTCATCTATTACAGATAAAATATTTGGGGATGAGAGGGAAAAAGAGATGCCTAGCAAGATAATAAAAAGAAGTGCATCATGACAGATTTTTTTTTGTTTTGGATCTACGACTGTTCAAAAAAAGTGTGATATTCATGGAGACTAAAGGATGGGCAAAATGAAGGTTTTATCAGAGGCATCAGATGTTTTTGCACCTCCCAAGCCTTAGAAAATATTACCTCTGTACAGAGTATTATCTACCATGAAGAGGAATCGCTACGCCTCTTGGTACTGATATCTCTAAAAAGAGATGAAACTAGATAAGTTGCCACTGCAAAACAGGAAAATTCCATTGACTTTAGAGAAAGTGAGAAGATAAGCAGCAGTCCCTTAGAAATGTTGCATAAAATGAACTGAAAGAATTTTCTGGCTGTGTGAATGACAGATAAAAAGAGGGAGGTTAGACTCCAAGGTCTGTGATATAGGAATCTAACATTTATTTGATGTGATTTTGCCATTTGGGTTGATGATCAAATATTGTCTGTAAAAAACAAGTGTGATGAGCACTGACCATCTATAATGCCCCTCTGAAACTGCACTGTGAATCACCATTAATGATCTGTAATTTGAAAAAAATCCATTTTTTCAACAGTTAAAAATAATCAGTGAGATATGTAATTGCTCATTGGGCGAGCTCCATTAAACTTGCTGCTTCTTATATACCACGTTGTCTTACTCGTTTCACTGCAAAAGCCACATTTCCTTCAACAACAGTGCCTTTGTGGAGCACTTCAAGGTTTGACCTTCATCTTGCCTTTCAGGTATGTTATGTATACATAACACTGCATTTGCATTGCAATATTTGGAAATGAACTGGGCTCTCCCTTCTCATATAGCCAGAGTTATTACAGTAGTTGGCCCTGATTCTGGGCTGTGCTGGGATTTTGTTTTGGGGTCGCTCTGTATCTGCTAGTGCAGATACAGCAGTGCAGCCAAACTGGGCATCCATACGCTGATATCCACCTTGGGTGCACTGCTCTTTATGTGTCTCTGAGTAGCCTGTGGGGGACAGACATGGGAAAAGATTCTCCATTCCATTAAAATAACCCCCCCAAATAGTATTTTTTGCTTGTTTGTTTATTTTGCTATATGCAAAGCTAATGAGGACATTTCCCATGTTAAAAGTCAGAATTTCCTGCATGTCTGAGCAGAACTGGGAGGTCCTGGAGAGAGGGAGCCTGGAGGAAGAGGAGGGACTCTGGAAAGTGCTACCTCCTGCAGAGGCTGTGCTAGTTCTCCCCACTTGGGTGACGTCCTGAGTGTCCTGTTGTATCCAGCATGGAGCGAGCAAGTCAGAGAGCTAGAGCAGCTAGTCAAAGGCCAAAGCAGAAGAGCGGTCTCTTCCAGACCATGCTACTACTTCTGTGACAGCAGAAGTATCTTACATAGCCAAAGGGTCTTTTTTACATCTCAAGAAAAATACCGAAGTAATTCGAGGCAGTGTATATTATCATAAGATGCTGGTAGTGTTTTCACCCCTTTAGAAAGGAAGAATAACATTAGTTTTTAAACCAATGAATTAATCTCTCTCTGTTTCTGAAGTTTTTTGAAGACGAGCTGTTTGCTCATGCTGTGCTATAGCTTCCTGAAGCCAGGAGATGGAGCCCTGGAGCCGAAAGGCACCACAACTGCATCCTCCTGCACCCTGCAGAAACCCTGCTCAGCTCCGGCTGTATATGAGAAGAACATGTGAAAACTCTTACTTTGGATGATAAGATTTTGCATGCACTCTCCACCTGCAGTTTGGGGGCTTCCTATTAAGGAAATGGGCTGAGGAGCATCTTCTCTCAGAAGAGGGCCAGATAAAAATGACAGAAGGTGGCAAATCACTGATAGGGTTTTATACAAGTGACACCTTCCAGTGTTGAGAGAGGCTTTGGGACGGCATTAATGGGATTGCCCCGAAGCTCTTTGCCCCAGTGACTAGCACAGGGTGTGAGCGAGATGCCACCATCTCCACTGCTCCCTGGGGCTGATATTTAGCCATGCAGGAGCAGCTGAATCCATTAGCAGGGCAACCAGGCTAGGGAAACGGGCTGCACGAACATTGCAGGGTCTAAAAGCTCTCTGTGTACACAGCACTCGGTTTACTCAGCACCCCACTGCCTGCGAGAGCTTGCTGCTGCCCTTTGCCTGTTGTTAGATGGTCATTAATGCAAGCAGTGCTTAGCAACTTCACTGAACAGCTTCAGCCCACGACCTCCTGGAATCGAGGGGCCTGCTTCCCATTCATCATGGGCTTTGCTTGGTTTCAGCCCGAGTTACGTCCCTCGGTAGGTGTTTGCTGCCTTAATGGTGGGATCAGCAAGGATTTTTCAAGAAAAATATATGCATATGTACATGTGTGTGTCTACACAAACATACACATAAGCATATTTGCAAATACATGTAAAAGAAAATGAATCATGGCAAAAAATTCACTCCACGGATTATATATATATATATATATATATACATAAAGGCTATGGGCCAGGGAAGACCACTCACTCCAGCTGCTTGGGTTTGTTTTGGCAACATAGAAAGCTGGGCCCCAGCTGGCTCTGCTGCCAGTTCAGACAAGAGTGGGGCAGCCAGCGCAGTGCCCAGTAGCACGTGAGACCCACAGCTATTCCTGCTGTGATACTCGTACTGCCCCACTATTAGATTTGAAACCATCTGGGAAGATCTCAGCTAATGATTATTCTGTTTGAGCAGGGTCTTCAAATTCCTAATGGTCCAGACATGCGCTTTGAAGATTTTACTGTATTATTTGCATTATATGCTCTATTAATTAATTCCTAAAGTATACTTCATTGTATGGCAGACGCTGTTATGATGTGAGAGGGAATCAGTGAAAGCTAAATCAGAAGATGGAAGCTGGAATTGCAGTGCCAAACTTGCAGGCAGACTCGTAAGACCCACAAAATGTGACCCATTGAGCTGGATGGCAACAAGCACTTTCAGCATTGGCTAACGGAGTTAAAGTGCACATTGCTCCCTTAACCAGATTACTGCTTAGCTCCTGAAACATTCATCAGAATGACATAGAACTAGGATGTATCATGCAGAGACACTTCCAGAAAATACTCTTTTAAAACACAATGAAACAGCAAGAAACACAACATTGGCCACAACATGGCCAACGATCAAGGCTGTGTTTCATCCATCACTAGCCATGTATCCATCTGTGCATCAGTGAAAATGTTTGAGAAACGAATTGTTTTTACCTGTGCACAGATGCAGTCTTGATTTAATTGTTTGTAGATTATAGTTACATAACTTTGCTGTGTAGAAAGGGTGCTTCCCCTACAGCCACGCTATCAAAAATGCCTTAAGCATTTAAAGTAATCCTTTAAATTAATTTGGGAATGGGGAAGCAGATCAAATAATAATGCTTGAAAGTGTTCAGCACAACTGCCCTCACATACCAACCTGTACCGTTTGACTAGAGAATAATTAACTAAGTAATCAGCTCATGGATCTACATGTCAAACTAATATGCAGGAATGACAAGTTGCTTGTGGTGGTCTCTTGATGCCTATGAGAAACCAGGAGGCCCCCCTCCTGTTTGCTGTTGATCTTGACTGTTACAAACACCAGCTGGAAGGATAAAATTGCTTGCACGAATAGCCCTATCATCTAATCCCGATAAATTATATGGATTTATTGCACTTAAAGGTTGGGAGAGTCCTCCTGACGAGGCATTTATATTTTGGATTATGAGGAGAAGTAATCTTTATTAAGTTATCTTAGAAAGCTGAAATAAAAGGACAAATTTTTGGTATATGAGCCGGTTTTCACTTGCTGTTCTAAAGTTGATGTGATCCTAAGAAAAAAATCCCTTATTTTTAAGATAGATATTTAGCATATAAAATACCTAACCTAATATAGCATAGAATAACCTTTTGTGAGACTGTTAACCAGATACTTTCTACATTGGTTTATTGGATTTGTGCTTTATGATTTAAAGAAGCCTTGTGAGTTATGGACAGTAGCTGTTAGAAAGAACTGGTTCACATATGCAGCTTCACAGTACATATTTTTTGGGGGAAGGTCAGAATAAATTCAGTAAAAGTGTCTGTTTTGCAAACTGAATAATTAGAACATGATGATCTTGTCATCACACAAGTCAAACCAGCATTTTAGTTAGCTGACGTTAGATGATCAAATGCCTTTCCATTGCTATTTATAAAGTGCTTCTTCCTCTTATCTGATTGTTATTAGTGTAAATAAAAAGCCAGATATTCCAGCCTCCTCATGGTCTCTACAGCTGCCAAGTAAGCTCTGTCTCTTGCACCTTAGTGCATTTTCGGCAAGAATACATGGAATTTAAAGGAACATCTTTGGGCTGAAAGTTACAGATTTAACACGTTTAACACTAATGAACTAGAAAGTTAGAGATTTAGCACATTTAGCACTAATGAACTCTGTTCAAACACACATACAAACAGGAGATAATGTCATGCCATGTGGTGTTCTGAATAACACCAGGTTTGCTGAGAACAAACCTCTCCTCCTATTGCTACGTAGTCTGTGACTGTGAATTGGCAACTGCTCTGATCATCTTCAGAATGAACCATCCAGGATTTTTCATCACCTTTTTCTGAAGGTCACATAATATATCAATCTTTGAAATGATTTTCTTTTCAAGATGGTCATTAAAATTTATATTTTTTAGTGTAATAGGATATGTTTTCAGGACTGGACTATAGATGCTTTTATCAGTTTGAATTTCTCTGGCCAAATCCCTCCATGCCTCTTTGTGAATAACTAATGCCTTTACATGTATCCATTATTAAATGTGAAACTTGAGCAGGAGTATTTTCACAACGTATTTCTGTGGGATCATGCTGGAAAGCAATAAGCAAAGTATCAAAAGCAGTAAGGGATGAGAACAATAAAGCTCTTTGACTTTTTGGAGACATTTTACACGAAAACAAGATCCCAGCCCACAGAAGATTTCAAGGCAAGATAATATCAAATCATACAATATTACTTCTCTCTGTTGTTCAGAGAGAAGGAAGACATAAGCATTGCCACTTACTACTTGCTGATATTAATTCTTCACTGCAATATAGTTTAGATGAGGAAGGACATTGCAGGGAGCTTAAGGAAGGAGTATGAAGAAAGGTGGTCCTGCATTGCTAAATGTGGTCCCAATGTGAAAGGACAAGTGTATTTGCTTTATCTTCAGTGAAAGCATATCTGAAATTTATAGTAATTAATGGTATTTGTTATTTATTTGTTTAAATTTCTTTCATAGAAAAAGGCGATCCAAAAATTCCTCTAACACAAATCTGGGCAGAAGACGTTTAGAAAAAGCTGCATTAAGTTCTCCTCAGCTTCCTTATTCTTAAATACCTCCCTCTGCTGCTCTCAGGCTGCTTTTGGTAGCCACCAGAGCTAACTGGGCAGGAAGGGCTTGTCCGACTTTGGGTGGCTGAAGGTGGAGATGAGGAGCTTGTCTCCAGGATCAGTCTCTTGCCTGAGTGAAGCTGCAGAGCAAGGTCTAGATGAGTTGGCTGGGCAGCCCTGAGGGAAGCGATAAGGGCAGCAAGGCCCTGAGCTTGTCAGGCCTAGTGCCCTTCCCAGCCCTGGGAGCATCTGCTCAACTCTGACTGGAGCTGCTGATGCCTCTTCCATTTCTTCTGTGTCCGGGCCTGCGTATACTTTGCAGTTGAGACTTTGTGATGGTGGAGCTTTCAGATGTTGTTCCTTCAGCACACAACATTATTGACTTATTAACAAATTCCTCCCCCTTTTTGTGGCTGTGATTTTTGAAAAAATTATTTTTATTCTTTGGAGTGCTAGGGATGGTAATAGAACATTAAAGATATGGGTTGGTCTCTCTGTACAGTGGATACTGTGGACTGTTTCATCTACATGCAGTCTTTAAACACCCAAGAGGTTCTATATTTAGTTTCCTGATATTGTGTGACGAATGGGACATTTAGCAGCATTCACTAAATATTTCTTGTGTATGCTAAGGAATAATATGCTGTTCTTGAAATTTTTCAACTTAGTGGCAATGTTCTTTTGTTTTTTTTTCTAATTGTAAGAATCAAAGAATAATTCATCAACTAGGGTCAAGATGATATGGCTCAGAACAGTATTTTTTTGGTGATAACCAATGCTGTATACATGGTCTCATTGTTATATGTAACTGCTTTGATATATTGGCTTCCAAAGTTGCACTTGATTCTGCTTATGTTGCTTTCCTTCTTGCTCTTGATTTCTCATCATTGTGCTGGCACCAATAGCAATATGTGAAGAAAATGTGCAGAGCAGTGATATATACCTAGTACTGAAAATGTAATATTTACTTTAAAAATGGAGAAATAGAGCAAATCACTCTAGTTCCTTTTCTTATAATAATCTCCAATACTAACCTTTCAGATTTAGGAATAACAAACTGTCAATCTGTTACCACAGGCATACTTTCATAAAGCTGAGGTAGAAACATAAAGTAACAATACTATTTGTGTAGATTTAAGTGCTCTATTTACTTTTCCTTTAAGCATATTTTCCCTTTTTTTGTTTTGATTTTTATTTTCTCTATTTTTATGGTGTTCAAAGGCTTTACATCAGAAATTCCATACCTGGAGTTATTTCCATAAGTTCCTCTTGCATATTTCTTTGAGATCGTTTTATGGTGATTTTTTTTCTATAAATGTCCTTCAAAATTTTCATTATATTAAGATGAGACCTAAAGGCTTAGTGTTGACTGCAATCGTGCTGAATCTACATATACATGTACATAACAAAACTTAAGAGTTTATGAGCATTGATTTCAAAGCCAAAAGGGATTGCATTGCTGTTCAATAAGTGTAGATGTTAAGCAACAATGATATTTCAAACAGAAGCATATTTGGTAGTTGGAAGTATTTTCCTCTGCTCAGAAAGGAAATAAAACAGACCAAACACGTTGTAGCTGAGACAGATCAAATATGTTATCCTTGATAAAATATGTACATTTTATCCTTAACAGATTAAAATTATATTTCCTCTTTCCACTTGGGTTTTCCTGTTCATCTTCTTGGGATTGGATTCTTCGTTGTGTCATATGTGGCTCCACAAGTACAAATGTCACTATAGATTGTAGGTAGAAACATAAAAATAAATTTTCAAAATACATTTTTTACTATTTTCTATAATGCCTATTTCAGGCATTATAGGTTAGTGATAGAAAAGACATAATATATAGACTATAGATTTTTTCATTGAGTGGGGATTAGACATACATCTTTCAATAGCAGCCCATAAAGCACTAAAAAGCAGTAAGGAACTATCAAATTCATGCCATGCCCTTTATTGTCTAAAAGTATAGATGAATAATGAAACAACATCAAGCACTTTGCTTGAGGTTTGTGCATTTTCTTTCACTAGAAGTTAATCTGAAATATTTTGTAGGGACAAATTTAGAAAACCAGTTGGATATCACTATTCTGGTATTTATAGATATTTATGGTAGATACATAAAGCATAATCATATTAATCTTAACAGTGAAGTTCTATCTAGCATGTTTGAAAACTTTCACCTTTCCCAAGGAGAAAGTACAGCAACATTTTATTTGGGTTTGTCCTTTGCCTCTGCCAATAGAACATATTAGGTGTTACAATATGACTTTTGCAGTGTTAACATTGACAAAAGACTGGTAAGAAAACACACTAGTTCTACGACACTATTAGTTGGCATTCATCCTTCAGGTCAACGACAAATTAATTTGATTTTAAAATACTGAAAGTCTCATGCTGAATTGTCTGACAAGTAAAGAACTGCAGAAAAGGTCTGCATATATCAGCAAGGATCGTGTAAATTATGTGTCACATGACTAAATGCACACACACAAAAAATCTGTAGCTGGATTGCTGATGCTGGACTGCCAGTTTCAGGTGACCTTTCCCAAGCCATTTCCAATACCATTTGAGGTGCAGGTGATATAAATAGTCCCTTCTGTTTACTAAACTTGCTTGGTTTGTTCATAAACCTGGAATTCATTTCCAGGCTGTAGCAGACCTTGAGAGGTCCATGGATAACTGGAGAGCCTTGCAGGAAGGCGAAGGAGAGGAGAGGCCACATGGCCACAGGTGGAGCTGATCACAGGGGCAGGGGCTTTGGGGGACAGTCTACACAGGATGACATGGTGCGGAAGGAGAAGGAACCTCCATGCCAGGTAGCTGTGAAGTTTCTGAATCACATGTGTTTTCCATGTAGGACAAGTTGCTGGCCAGCAATTTGCAGACATCACTGAGCAGAGAGCAAGGACTCCACTCTATCACAGCCCCTTTCTTTTTTAATTTTAGAGTATTGATTAATTTCCCCCAACTAGATCTCTACTTGGCAGACTAATTTGGGAGGAGTTTCTCAGCTATAAGCTAAGCCTACCAGTATAGGAATTTTCCTTTTCTCTCTGATCCCAGCAACAGGATGATTTACTGCATAACCCCTGCCCTGTCTCCAAGCTGTGTTTTTGGTGAGCATCAAAAATGCACTGTGCACAGCCTTTGAAAGCTATCTTAAAACAAAACAAAAAACAACAAGCAACAACAACTAATGTGCATGGCTGTCACATTTTGCCATTTTGTCTGTAAGAAATGTTGAATGCATGTATGTTTGAAGACATCATCCCTGTCTTGACATTGTCAGTTGTGTGGTCACAGCTTGTCTCATGCTGAGGGACACTCTCAGGTTGTCCTCAGGAGATGGTGGGTGTTGAGTGCAGATACAAGTTTGTAGGAGCTGGGCAAAGATCTATCTCCAGCCATCCTTGGCTGGGAAGAACAGGCTGCTTAAGGCACAGAATCAGGCAGGAGCTGTCACAGCTGGCTGGCCAGGAGCTGGCCCAGGGACAGGCATCAGCCTCTCTGCAGCACTGAAGTTGTGGGTGAATCATAGTTCAGCCTGGTGTTTGGGATATCTTAATTTGCTTCCAAGAGCCTTAGTCACGGAGAAGATGTGGCTTGTCCTTCATGCTGTAGCTGTTAATTTTTAAGATTATCTATTTTGAATGATGATGACCTAAGCTGAATCACCTTTTAAATGAAACAACTGAAATAAATGGTCACATTACGGGAGGTGCTAATCTAAGCAAATGAAGCCCAAAGACTTTCATCCTTTATATAGGATTATATCTGTTGGCTGCACAAAAAAAAAAAAAAAGAAAAAAAAAAAAGAAAAAAAAAAAAAGTTCTACAAACCCTTCCTCCAACGAGCAAGAGTATTGCTGAAGCAAGGCAGTGATTCTAATTAAAGCTACTCAGCTTCTTAGGACACTCTTCATATTTTAGGAAGCAAATCCAGTTATATACATAATAAAAAATACTCAAAGAAATGAAACATTATAATATGTTGCAAAACCAGTCTTGTGCTTGTGAAGTTCAATGAAGTTTAACCACAGATTTAAATGGAGCAAGAAGTGTGCCCTATGTACCCTACTGAGAGGATGGGGATAATTTGTATCATGATGATTATCTTCAAATGTATCTAAGCAAGAAAACAGATTAAACAGATTAATTAGTATCTTTGAGAATCAATTGACTTCAAACACTGATTTATTGTTTAATCATTATTACTCAAGAAACACATTTCAGGGGTAATGAGGCATTTCCATGTTCATAAAACTTTAAATTGTAATTTTCAAACACAGGCAGCTATTTTTTTTTTCTTAAGGGCATACTCAAGTGAATTTAGAAGCTCAAAGAACTGTACATGATCTATTTAACGCAGAATTAAATAAACATGGTGTATCACTAAACTCAAAAACACAGATGCAGATCCATTCTAGTAAAAGTGCTGTATCCCTGCTTCTTTAAAGGAACTTTAAAGTTGGACTAAATAGTTAGCTGTAGAGTTAAGTTTTATAGCTTTTAAAATTAACTTTGAAGACATTAACTTTGATGACATTGAAATATCATAAATCAAGTTTATACGTTGGGAAATTTATGTAAATATTAAAAAGCTAAAAAGTGAAAACCTGATGGACTCTTTCTGTTTCCTTGGATTTCTCAGCCAACAGGGTTCAATAGAGAATTGTTTGTAAATTACTCTACTTACATGCTATGATCACACTAATGGAATTGGTAATATGCTTCTGTCTGTACTCCAAGGGCTTGGATCCTAAAGCGGTCCCTTAAATCAGCAGTGAGGCATTATGAAAAAATCGTGGCATTGCCGCAAGAGTAAAGATGTTACCTAGAGCAATGATGAGATTTCTATAGCCCTTAGGAATAGCAATTAAAAATCCAGTCATCACTAGGTCTGATCTGATTTTACCTTGATCTTTCCTGTGTTTCTTTATATTGAGAAAAACAACTCACCTACGAAAACTAGCAACTCTCCTACAACTTCAAGACTTTAATCAGAATTCACGTTTCCATCAGTCCAAGACTGATGGAAAATCCTGGCTAAGCGGAATATATTTTTGTTAAAATTCTGATGCACAAATCATGGAATAAATAAATTAGAAATTTATGAACTTGTAGTGCAGTCAAAAAAGAAAAAGATATGTATTTTTCATATGAAAGATCAAAGACGATAGGTAAAGATAAAATAGGTACTTATCAAAAGATAAGTATAGGACAATCAAGATAGGAAAAAATATGAGACAGTATTTAGTAACACAGATTTTCAGAAATGTTCCTGACTTAGCCCATACTCTTATTTTCTTTAGTGTATGTGGAATTCCAAATAAACAATTAAATCACTTTGTGATGTTTAGTTACTGGCATGGAACAGTGCTATTTAGCACTACATCAAAGACATTGAACTTCAAAGACAAAGATCCTTCAGATCCTTCCCATTCTGGCACACCACTTCTGTCTCATCATCTTGTGTTTGCTTGCCTTGTTTCTGAAAAAAAAATATTAAAAATAAAAAAATCTTAAAACTTTTGCTGCTTGGATGAATTTGCCTTTCTCTTGACACCCTAAATGCAGTGTCCAATGCAGTACTTTGCATTTTGAAAGTACCATTTTGTAGTTCTTTGAAGTCACTCTACCCAATTTGCTAAGTAGGGTTGGTTCTGAGGGGTGTAAACCACATGCATGAGTGCAGAGAAATCCTTA
>JAUBOD010000127.1:103980-118425 GCA_032353885.1 Nothura maculosa
AGCCAGCTATTCTACATTTTTGTTGTTGTTGTCAACATACTAGAACCCAAAGGAGAGCAGGGTGGAATGGCTTATCTATAACGGACTATCTCTCTGACCACTTTTGTAAACAGACGTAGGACTACGGTTCGCCCCACTTCTGGGAGAGGATGTTTGAGCCTGAAGTACCAAAAATGCATGCAGTGGTGTTGGGAGTGAGTGTATTTGTGCACGTTATATATACTGTGTATATTTCGCAAGGAAGTATTTCACAATTACTTAAATTGCAAATGTTTTAAGTGCACTATGCTTTGCCCAGTTCTATTTTTGTGTCACTTACTTTGTACATAAAATATGTATTAAAAAAGAGCTGTACTAAAATTTTTTGATGATTTGCTAAATTGGTTTATTTTTCTATTGCAGTTTTTATTCAAACAAGGAAGATAGAAAGCAAATATAGAAAAAAATGTTAATTGCAAACCTAGCTTGGATAATGTCCAGTAAAGAAAAGAAAAATTAAATAAAAATTTTCAGTTTCTTCTAAGTACGTTACAAAACCAAGGCTTACATTTGTGAATTGTCAGTGTAAATGTTCCCTGTAAGTGTTCTGCAGGTTTTGTAATTAATTTGACAAAACTATCAGTATTTGGATTCCAGATATTTTTGTAAATAATTGTTTTGCTTTTTTTGCATAATTGTAGCCTTGAAAGGCAAGTCCTATGTTTTCCAAATTGCTCCTCTCTACAGAAGCATTTTTTAACAATTGCTTTGAGTTAACATGAAGGCATGCTAATGAAACAAGAAGAAACAAAATGTAAAATATTTGCACATTTAAAACATGGTAACTTGCTCTAATAAACCCATATCTTTGTTTGATGAGAAGTATTTTTTTCCGACTATATTTTGCAGAGCCTGAAACATATTTGATGGCATTTCATATATTCTACAAGAGGGGTTATTTCAGCTTTAACTTTGATGCACTATTTGCACAAAAGTCTTTAAGGAGTGAACAATCTAAAATGTGTTTGTATTATGGTGCATGAAGGACACACATCCAAGAAGAAATGGTGGAGTCTGCTCTCCACTGTGTAGTGCTGCTGGTGCTCTATGGTATCAGCACTTCTTCATTGCATAGCTGTGATTTTGATATTTTTGTGTTAATTTCAGGCAAAGCAAGTTGCTTATCCAAAATACGGTCAAGCTGATGAGCTTGCACCTTGTAGCTTGGGCTGGTGATGACAGAATTGCAGCATTCTAAAGAAAAGTAGATGGCAAAAGTGGAATATATGTGATTATGTAGAAGAGAATTTTATTTTTTGAATAGGAAACAAAATATCTAAAAAAGCTTCTTTTGATTTTTTTTTAAATTGTAGATTATCTATTGGCTCAGGGAGAAAAAAACCTCTGTTTTACATCAAGACCAAAGTGTACAGGAAGAAACAATTTCCTGTGGGCCTGATCCTGTAAAGACTAAGATTTTGTCCGCAGCAAATGTGGGCAGCTCCTGGTTGCCCAGGTTTAAGGACTTGGTTGAAGGGCTCTCATCCTCCCTGCGGGTTGGCACACACGAAAGTGGAGGCAGAAGGAAGAGCAGCCCTGGGTCTCACGCTGGGACACGTGCTGGGCACCTAGCTTTGGAAGTGAACCCAGCTCTCACTGCACTGCTACTTCTCCCATATGGAGATACCTGCTGCAAGGGAAGCTCTTACAGAGCAGTCCTAGCCTAAAGTTTCTTTTTACGGAGAGGACTAGCTATATACATTGTCCTGTTCTTAAAAGCAACTGCATGAGTTTCAGTCTTTCTCCTTTTTGTACTCAATTTTGGAAGACTGGAAAGAGAGAAAAGAAGTAATGTACTTAAACACCAATTTGGTGCTTTAATTATTGCTACAAGACTGTTTAGTGCTTTTCTTTGAAAGAGTGCGCTTTACTGGGAAATGCAGTGCTTGCTACCTGTGTGGAGGAGTTCCAGTGTGTATATAAATGAGTGTTTATATATGAGTGTTTATACGTGAGTATTTCATGGCCCAGAGATAGATCACAGCTACCCACAAGGAACGGCCCCAGCTGGTTCAGATGTTCCACGCTGTAGGAGCTGATCCAGCTGATCTTGAAAACGGAATCTAGCTACCATGGGTAATGTCAGTCACGAGGTCTGTAAGGTTTGTACAAGTGTATAAAAAGCAAGCAAACAGCCATAATGCCTAGTCCCTGCTGAACTTTGTTGGAGTCAACCAGCATGGATCTGCCTCTCCCAGGGCCAGTCCTGCAATAAGCACCGACCAGTAATTAATACTGTATCACTGTTTTGCTGCAACTGCTCAGTAATTTGCCATGTGTTAGTATAAACTTGCTTGCAGTAACAATTTACATGCTAATTAGCCTTAGGTCTTAATAAGGACATTTTTAGCTGAATTCCTGACACAGTCCATTGGGTTACCTCATTTCTAAAACACAAGGCTTGGAGGAGGCAGTGGGAGTGCAAAATTCTCCTCCCAGCTGCAAGGTGGGGAGGCTGGCAAAATACCAAGAGGCAAGATATAGGTGGAGTTTCTTCTAATCAGAGAAAAGACAAGACAGTGCCAATTTCCAAATGCCTTTTTTTATTATTTTTTTTTCTTGGACATTGTACTTCTTGCATGCTTTGCAAGGGAAGGTTGGTTCTTAGGAAGTCTGTCAGAGTCTGTGAAAGGTCATTTGCAGGTTTTCTGCCCCTTATTCAGACATTTTGTATTTACTAATGAACTAAATAAAGAGTGCTGCACTCGCTTCCATTTCTTCATGCCACTAAATCATTCCCAAATATATTTGTGAATAACTATGAATCACTATTAGCAATTGCTAATAATTAAGTAATAATTAAGATATAATAATATAAGATATAATAATATAAGATATAATAATATAAGATATAATAATATAAAATAATTAAGATATAATGCACTGATTGCAGGAATAAGGGCTACTATTTTATGATTGCCATGGGTTGAATTGATTGAGCCTCTAGCCTACAAATTGCTGTTGAAATCATAGTCCACCTTCCATGGCAGTATTTCATATGTTGAGGAGCATCGCATTTTATTGTGGTAGGCTAATGAGACATGCTTAACCTGATTAATGAGGTTTACTTCTACCACTAACTAAATAACATAGTTTTGACCTAACTGAATCCCACTGGGATCCCACTTTGGCTTGTTTTGACATGTTAGTCCTGTGTTGTCTCATTTGACATATGAATCATTCCAAGCTCCAATATTTTTTTTTTCTTTTTGCCTACTGCTGAATGATAGCAGAGATTTATACTGCTATAGGCTTGGCTTTTGCTCTTAGCACTGGCATAATATTATCTGTTATTTGTACAGTGGTGAGCAAAAGACAGTAAGCCATGGCCCTTGAACCACGGAGTGCTGAATCTAACTCAGAAAGAAAATAATAGCCAAGAAGCAGGCTGGGAAACACAACTCCTGCAGGGCACAAGTATCCTGGACAACGACATTCTAGGCACATAACTTTGTCACAGGAGCCACTCTGCTGTTTGCTCTTCTCATTTCTTTCTAAGCAGGCTGGAAGACACAGGCAGGGAGTGTTGGTTGCTCTGTATTAACTCTTGGCAGTTCACTCTTTCGGAGGTTGAGGCACTGGCAGGACACTGGAAGGTTTGAACTGTACCTCCACAGTGGCCACACATCAAGTTAATTCACTGGTGCCTCAGTTACCACTTGTAACTCAGGAAAATGATGTTCATCTTCCTCTGAAAACTCTTACTTAATATTCTTACTTAAACACCCGCAGGAAATGCAGACTGCAGGTAGTCCATCATTTTTTATACCTTTCAAGCAAAATATGATAGAATTGGCATTAGAAGCTACTTGGTTCTCCAGGGGATGAAGATCATCCTAATCCCATCCAGAAGATAAAGCACAACTGCTCCTGCCCCTATAACAGCTCCTGACGGAGCCTTTCCTGATCCCAGCAGATGTAGAAGCAGCTAAAATGGCAACACTGACAACAAGAGTTGCAGCAGAGAGGAGCTGTCTGTAATACACACTTCCATTGGAAAGTCCTTTGCGATGAAGGGGGAACCTGTACAATAAAAAAGTACAGTGAATACTGAGAAAGGGGTGAACCAGGGTGTCAAAGAGCAAATAAAACATATTTTATCACAAACATTATTTGAAAACATCATGGTATTTTCCATTTTGCAATTAGGAGATATTTTTAGTATGTTTAGGAAAGAAGCCCCATGTCTCCTGGTGGTGTGACTACATGGAGCTCCGTTCAGGCCAGTAAGCATCTCCACTGCTGTGACTCCTACAAAACTATGACTACATCCTAAAAAAGGACATAGATCTCTTCAAGCTGAACTTCCAGCATAGGAGTTGGTTCTAGCCCCTAAAGTAGAGACCACAGTCTGGATTTAAATGTTTGATTTTTATATTCCCTTCTGGACCTATATAAATGGTCCATATCCTTCTGTCTTCTTCCGGTCCCATGAGCCTTCATCCCTCCTACATGCCAAAATGGAGGCTGCTCTTCCAAATGCTCTCTTGGAAAGGATGAAGACAACAGAGACCTGAACTATCTTCAAGCAAGTTAAAAAGAGCTCAGAGCTGAAGCCTGCACTCCCGGTGCCAGACCACAAGCTCCTTGGTTAACCACAGCATGTGGTTGCTACCACCCATTCAGGAGAGCCCCGAATAGGTGGGGACCCTGCTCCTGCCATGGGTGTGCAACAATGACCCGTCACTCTGACCACCTTGCCACATGTTGCCATCTTGCCATAGAGCATTCTGGGAGGAAAAAGGAAGAGACCACCAAAGTGACCGACTTTTTCTTCTTTTTTTTCCTTATTTGGATGGAATTGATTAAGTCAGGCTGACGATCATAATAGAGGTATAAGTCTCGAGACAGAAAGGAAACATACTTCCTACTGATTTTAGGAATTTTTTAATCATTATATTAAAAAAGTGAGGAGCAGCAGATGAGCCCTAAAGATTAGGAGACATTTGGCTTTATAACATTCTTAATCAAAAGGAGAAACATACTTACCAGCTGCTCAAATGAATAAATAAGAATACTAGCTGTATACAGTACTAAATAAGAATACTAACTGTACAAAACGGTGGCAAGCAGTAACAAGCTGAATAGCAAATACTTTCCCCTGGCTCACTATAAAGTAGGCAGAGTTTTACAGTGCATATGTGGAAAATGGGGACAATGTAGCCTCCAAAATACTGCAGATGCCAGGTGCCAAACAGGAGACTGCTCCTAGCGATTCACTCGATCACTGGTTGAGATCACAGAAAGAAGGAAATCAAATCATCAGAGTAATTTGCCAGACACTTAGTTTAAGCAAGAAACAAACTTTATAAAACAGCCACTGTAAATTTTTCTGAATGTACAATATGCTTTCAGTTGCTTACATGGAAGCAAAGGAAGGCTTCCAAGTATTACATAAATCACTAGTGCAAAATAAAATAAAGTAAAATCTTAGTAGGAAAGAGCTGTGGTTTCAGATCGGTAAAGCTCTTGGGCACTGTAGTTTTCAGTCCTTCTGGAGTCCTGTTTTCTTCAGTACTCTAAGTAATTTACAGTTTAACCGCAAGGGCAGTTATGACAATAAAAATTATATAGAGTAAATAAGAAACAAAAGGAAAATATAAATTTATGTCTCTCTATAAAATCATATTTCCCAAACCAAAGTGTGCTTGTCTGTTTCAAAAGAAATGAGAGGGGATTTAGTTATGTTTCTCTAATAACTTTGTTCACCATGAAGCTGATTTTCTGAGACTCAAGATACCAAAGTGCTGATATGTGTTTACAAATATTCTTTAATAAGTTGCTAGACTTGTAGCTTATCAGTTAATAACATATTATTAAATTTGAGCTGGGAAAATGATTGCAGAGCTACTTTTTTTTTTTTTTAATCTATTACAGCAATTTCACCAGTAAGTTGAATTTTAAAGATGCCGTACTGGAGATGAGATGATCTAAAGCCCCATGGAAAGTCCAAGCTTGACTCCCATTTTCAGCATGATAAAATTTATCGTTAACATCTGCTCCTCAAGGTAACTTCTAGGCATCTGCAGAATGTTGCCACCCAACAGCATGATTCTAATTGGAACGGAGTCAGTGATACTATCCAGTAGCTAGCAAAAGGTATTCACATTGCAAAAACTCTGCTGACCAGGTGTTTTCATTAATCATGTCAAAAGAAGACCAAAACCAGAATGGACTTATGAGAACAATCTATCTTCTCCCACCATCATGGCACTGATGGCCTTGCAGAAAGGGCCCTTTTTTTGTGTGTGCTGAACCTGGCTCCTCTGCTTTATACTTAAAGACTGACATGGGAGATAATCCTTAACTAGGCAAAAATCTCCAAGATACTCAGGTAACACAGTCCTGTGGATCATTTAGAAAAATAGGAAGATAGATCTTATTATGCAGAAAGTTAGGATTGGGTGAAAAGTTTAGCCTAAAATTCTGTGTGATGTTGGGAGGGAGAGAAGGAAAGGAGAAAGCAATAATAAGGAAAGCAAGAATGGCATGTTAGATGCCTCAGCCATCTATAGTATGTGAAGTCTTGGTTTCCTAAGAGACGGCACAATCATAAAAACTTTGGAATACAATCATCTGATGCCATCAGTGACTGCTTTCAGAAAGAGCAGAAGCACTGGTAATAAACAAACAGGAAAAAATCTGGCAAAGCTTTCCCTCACAAATGTTCAAATGAAAAATGGAAACTACTTGATGGTTTAATGAAAAAAAAAAACTTCACAGATTTGACCTCTCTGATGAGAAGTGTATTTTTTTCTACAGAAGATGCCAGATTCATGTAAAACAATAAAGTTCACTCCAAGTGCCTCCAAGGCGCTGCAGCCTGTAATCCGAGGGGCAGGCAGCCTCCTGGATTCTTCTCTGGAGTGCAAAGCAAAAGGGTCCCACAAGCCAGCCCACCACCCCAGACCACGCACAGTGAGCCTCCCCAGCACCCATAGACCCATCAGAAGCCTGCCCACTTCTAACCTTCAACTCCATTAACTGCATCCATATATTTTTCTATTGTACTTCATAAACTCTTTTAAGAGCCACTAGGCCACATGCTGAACTCTCAGCTCCTTCTTGGTGGCCTTGGTAGCAATGCTGGCAGGAGACACCGTGGTAGTGAGGCATGCAGTGAGGCATGGGAGCCCAAGCGGATCCACCTGCAAATGACTAAGTCCTTACAAAGGGTTTTTTGTTTGTTTGGTTGGTCTCATGTGAGCAGACACTCTTTGCAGTCTCTTTTCTGAAGCTGGGAACTGCAGCTATAATGAGCAGTATGTCTGTTATTTTGCTGGAGGATAACAATTTTCTCATGAGCACACCTCAGAGTTTTGTGTTTAACAAAGCCCTGCAAGTTTGCCACCAATTTCTTGCAGAAGGGCTGGCTGACTGTGAATCAACATACCTGCACGTGCTTTGCCTACAATCCTTTTTACTAGCTCTAATCATGACATTTATTATGTAACATTTAGAGAATCATTTTCTGATGATACAGAATTAGGCTTTAGCAGAGAATAATTTATTAAAAAAATCTAAACCATTATTATTATTATTATTATTATTCTCTGGTCTTCTCACACCTGCATGATCTCGTTGCTTATTTCTTTGCCTTGATCTCTCAAAAGTGATCTGGGAATTTAATTTCAAGCAGGTTTAGAACATTGCTGTAACACAGCTGTCAGATAAAATAGCCATTGTTTTAGTTGTTAAGAAATCCCAGATTCAGAAGCATGCTTTAATTTCTGTGAAAAAGCCAAAGCAAATCAACATATTGCTAATTAGCAAAAACACTGATAAGACATGCCAAACATTTGGGTCCATCAGTTAAATAGTATAAATATTTTACGTGTTTTTTCTTCTGGTTCTGTGATTTATGGGTATAACATGGCAGGAAGATGGTATGTGTTTTTCAGAACTGAATTAATGTAAAATGAAGGGTATTTGAAACTGACTCATTCTCTGTCTTTATCAATTTTGTTGCCTTGAAGTGTTTTCTCCCTCTGAATTGCATATTAAACATGTCATATTAGAGAAGTACTTTCCAAACCTAATGTAATGCTCTTTATGCTCTTCTCTCCTGTAAATTACAGAATCTTCTGAGTCCTGGGGACATCAGTTGCAGGAATCAGATAATTTACTGTGGATTTTCACTGTAACTGTGTTTTACGCTCTCCCTCTCAGTGCTTTTGGTGAAAGCAATTTTGGTTTCTGTGGCACAGGAGGCTCTCTTGGGATTTGGATCTGTCTGTGGGTCTTTCTTGACTGACTTGCCCCATGTTGCTCAATGTTGTGGTCAATGTGACGTGGGCAGCAAAGGAACCACGCTCTGCCATCCTCCCATAAGGAAACAGCTGCAATTCTGTCCCTGCAATAGTGGGAGAGGGAGCATGTGGGACGGGAGTAACATCAGCTTTGACTCTTCTGCACAGCCCCAAACTGGACAAGATTCCAGGCGTGCTCCCACCTGCAGCAAGCATGGAGTATATTGATTTCCCTGGAATTGCAGGTCTCTCTACCCTAGGTCTCCAAGGGTAGGGCAGGCAAGGACTCCCTCAGGGAGGAGAGCTGGCAACCCATGGGACCCTGGGTTCAGGAGTGCCGGGACATTGAGGTGGAAAGTAATCTCTTGCCAGAGACGTGCAAGACATCCTTGGCCATGTTGAAAACCAAACCATTGATCTCTAATCAACAGCTAAAACTAAACCAACAATTCTTAATACAGTATTAGGACTGCAAACACTCCAGAAAGATTACGTAATATAAGCATAGAAAATGTTCTAGAAGCTACAAATACACGTTAAAGGATATTCTTCAAGTTTTCCAAGAGAATGAATTTTTGTTTTATATATATAAAATGCTGGTGTTTTGCTAACAAAATTCTCATTTTTTTCTGTGTTGTGTGCTCCGACAAATAGGGTTAACTTCAGTCTCCAAAATTTGATGAAGAATTAGAAGGTTGGGGTAAATGTGTTTTTTCATTTGTCCTCAGTGCTGCTCTGAAACAGGTGACACAGGTAAATATGTAACTGACAGGCCATATGGCTTTCCAAGCTATTGTGCATGTGCAGTCAGGACAGCATGGACATACATGCTCCCTTGCTGACCTCTAACAACTGCAAGAAAGCCGTAACACGCGTATGAAGCATGGCCTTCCTGATAAGAAATTTTCAGTTTCTAGTTTGGTAGCTTCAATGCAATCTTGTGAAGAATTGGACTCCCTTCAGTATGTTAGTTTTCATTCTTTTAGCCAGACTTGGCTTAAGTTCAGAATGAAAGTGTATGGCCAAATGAAACATTTCACCAATTGGTTACAACATGATGCATTTTTTGAGCCTTTGCTATTCTGCTGCTGCGAATTAAACAGTGAATTTCAGTGTTTTCATCGGCAATCTGAGCCCAGTGCAGCTTTATAGGATCTTTTGTTAATACTACATTTAATTCTGAATCATTTCCCTATCTATCTGAAGCTTGTGGATTAACATATAAGACTTTTCTTGAAGGCCTTTCCAAGAACACAAAATCAGTTTTACACAGTTTTCTGCATCAAATCAAGTGGGGATTAAACAAAAGAGATAACAGGAGATACTCAAAGCTCATGGAAATGCCACTGCCTTCCTTCTGCTGAGTATTTGGAAATTGGCTAAGGATGTGTCTTTCCCAGTGAAAATCATGGCAGCACAGAGTGGTAGTGCACATGTCCAGCTGCATCCCAACTGCAAGGACATGTTGATGCAGGATGATGCTGTGACTCTGCACCCCACCATCTGCCCACAGCCCTGAGCATGCTCCAGCAGCATCACTGCAATACCCTCATCACGTGAACTTGTGCACTTTTGCAGTAGAAATATTAAGATCGGCATGAGCTACTTGTGAATGGAAATATTTGTCTCAAAGCAACAGATGAAACAATAAAACAAATTTTAAAAGGATAGGTAAGATTAATAGTACTTTATGTGGGATTTCATTTGAAGGCAGAAGAGGAACAAACTGACCTTAAGATAAGGTGACAACAAGATGAAGAACAGGACCAGAGACATAAAAAAAATCAGTTACAGAAAATAAGAACTGAGATATTTGGAAGGTTTGCCTAAGATTTAGGAGGGATGAGGTGACATCCTGAGGCAAAAGATCCCAAAGAGCATCCACTTCTAAAGGGAAGCCCCAAGCCAGCTCTATGTTGCTAGCATTGGAAGAGCAGGATTTGCAACAGGCATTCTGTGATTCTGTGATCCTGTCTCCTCCACATGTGCATATTTTGTGCTTGTGTGCACACAGGTGTGAGCTCATAAAATGTTTTACTCTTTTACATGGATCCTCTTCCATAAGATCTCTGCATGGATTTTGTTCCAGTAATTCATGCCAGCTTGGTCATGCTGAGACACGGGACCTGGAAGCCCAGTGACTGAGCAAGGCGGCAATGCCACTTCCAGAGGGAGCGTTCCTGATCCATGGGTGCTGGGCAGGTGTATCAAGCTTCTAGGTGCCACCTCCAGGGTCCCTACACTATGAGATGCAGCAAGAGGGACCTGTGGTCCAAAACTCTTGAAATGATTTGAAAGAAGGTTGGGCAGTGTTTGAATTCTGTGCTGGTTCATTGAACATTAAGCAGAATAAATGCAGTCTAGACAGGGCAGATGTACTTCCTATACCCAGCCTTCCACAGAAAATAGGAACACCACTATTTTAGGCTTAAGAAATAACCAGGATGTGTTGCCGGTCTGCTTTTCTCTGTGACTGTTCTGTGTCAAATTTAATTCTGTTAGACTAAAGCACAGGGCAACTTCTCAATTTGGCTACATATATACTATTTTTATTGTAAACTGGAATGATTCTGGTCCCTTAACTCCAAGCTTCCCTTAGCTTACAAACTGGAAAAGTTAACAGGCAGTCTTTTCAATGAAGTCAGCTTCAGAATTAAAGTTATTGAGAAAGGAAGTTGTAGGCCAGGAAGAGATTGGGACAGGAATATTTGGTACCACTCTTGTTCCATTCTGGCATAGAGACACTGCTTCTTGAACTCCTCTGCCTCCCTCCTCTGCCTTGATGATTGCTTGCACATGGAGATGGGTTGGGGTATCAAGTCAGAGACCTCATAACTATCTATCTAAATCATGCAGTGTGGCACTCAGAGGGATTCTTTTTCCCACTCTAATTTCCCTACAAGAACAGGAACGAAACAGAAAAAAACAGTGATTTTCATTCCAGCCTGGCGACATTAAATGTTTGGACACTCTGGGAAAGCAGATTTGGAGTTGTGCACTTCCTAAATCTTCCTGGTTGCTTTGAAAATTCTATCTCAGAAGTAACATTTCTGTTAAATTTTCTGTGAAATACAATTCAGCTTTTGGTTGCAGCTATTTCTCTGAATCTTAAGACTAGCATCTCTTTTAAGCAGGTGGCTGCAATGGAGAGGCGCACAACAGTGCTCATGATCTGCTCTCGGGCACCTCGTTGCCCCATTTCAGTTTCCTTCAATGCCACGACATGGTTGAGCAGGTCTGTTCCTGTGCATTTTGCAACAGGAGGTCCAAACAATGTGTTTCTTTCTCAAAGGACTGTAAAAGAGTCCTATACATCTTTTGCAATACAATCTTTGAAAGAGAGAAACAAGCACAACACACAATTATTTTTTATTCTCTATTATACCCACTGCAATAGCATCATGTATCAGTCTATTACAAATGTTTTTCAGCTTTTGCTTATGCTCAGGGAAGTTTAAAAGGACCTAAATCTCATCAAGGATATACTCGCGGTCTTCCTTTGACTGCTTTATTAGGAATAACCTTTACAGTGGAGATAAATTGGAGAGAGAATATTATTTTTAATTATGCCACTGTAACAACTCTCAATCATTCTACGACTGGGCCAAATTCTGACCCCCAATTACATTCCATCCTTGCAAAATCAATATACACTTTGTTGAATGAATTTAAAATTTAAAGCTCAGTTGGGACTTGCTGATTGTAGTCTTTTTGTAGGTATGAAACTAAGGGTAGAGTTTCTGTCCTTACATATATTTAAACTGATATTCCTTTAGAAAGAGCAATCCAATGTTGAACCAGCTCTGTTTGACAAATTGCAAATGCTACATTTGCAAGTTATAATTCACTTGGGAACTTCCCTCCCTCTCTTCCCTGCTGTAAGTATATTTATAGTGGGAAAGGAAAAAATACATACACAAAAAAAGATATAAATGGCAAACTGTAAACAAGTGCTCAAGAACTGAGAGTAAGTAGAAATTTTAAGATGACCCCAAATGATTTACATTTTTTGAGGAACATTATGTTCATTCCATGACTTGAGCAAGGTAAGACAAAATAATGAATAATGGGTCAAGCCTACATATAGACCTTGGCAGAATCAGGAATGGAATGTATGTGAACTTTTAGGGAGTTTTATTTTTAAGAATTGATACCCCTTAGTTAAATAGGGGCTGCAAGGAGTGAATGAGTGAAAGTTTGTGTCCTACAGATATCTGCCTGGGAGGGAATTAAGGGGTAAATGAGCTGCAAATTAACTGCTAGTATAGAAAATATTACACAAAATTGAATTTAATGCCATTTATGCCCTCACACTGTTTTTGTTTACATAGCTAAATTTGTATTCCCTGTCCGTTTTGTCTTATCTAGTGGCAATACAAATCAGAGATTCATTATATACATGTGTAAAATTCTACAGAGATTTAAGCATTTAGCACCCAACTACTTGATTTAGAGACCAAATCCTTACTCTAAATTCATAGTGCAGGAGGATAGAAAAGCTCAGTGCTCAGACTCCTACTCTCTGTCTCCTGCAGCCGGAGACACAGAAAGAAGACAGAAGGAGAAAGGGATGATCCCTCCTGCAATAGCACAGGCAAAGGGAAGGTGGTGGAAAAAGTGGGAAAATTTCTATGAAATGGAAAAGGCGGTGCTAATTCCCTTTTACCAGTTGGATCAAATATTGGGATGCATGAGCTTGTAGCTGGCATGCGCGGCACTACCCAGGGATGGCATGACAGTGAACAGGGCCAGCCTTTTACAGCATGTTAAGGAATGTACAGAAGCAGTTCTGTGTGTTTTATGAGCGGGTTCCAGATTTTGGTGTAAATTGTTTGTACTGCAGAGCACAGGGCCTCCCAAGCTACAGGGTGGGTGGCAGTGCTGTGCAAAGAGGGCTAGAGCCAAGCAGTCGGATGAGAGCGTCTCCAGGGTTTCCAGGCCCTGCCCACCCTAATCCCACTCTGAGACATCAGTATCCATTAGCTCCGGTCTCTTGCTGCCTCCCAGAGTTCTGGATTCTAGTGCAATATCAAAGTGTATGGAGAAAGATGGCCATGTCCTCTTCAGCTTTTCACTGGTAAAGTTGAATCTTCTTTGCTAGACAACAACAGCAGCAGTTGGCACACAGAGCAAGCCATTGGGAAGCATTGGGGAACCTTATCCCTAAGGTCTCCTGAGGATCAGTCATCATCTGCCCTGTTCACTAGTGTCAACCCAGCTCTGAGGGGGTTAAATGCTTAAAGTTGGCTAGAAATCTATGCAGAGGTGAAGGGAGGTCAATTTGCAGCTCTGCAGCAACTGCTGGTGTGGCCACTGGCTGGTAAATAAAGTTTACATGGGTGTCTTGTGCACAGAAGCAGCCTCTGTGCCAGGAGACATCATTGCAGGGTCTCCACTTCCCACAGGAGTGAAGAGCCTTAAGGACATAAGTGCGTTGGGACTTCAACTGATATTCATCTGGAAGCGTAAGAGACCTAAGAACCTTGTCCCTTTTTTATCTCACACTGATATATATATATTTTTCTTTTTCTTTTGTGTTGAGTTTGGCTTCTACTCTAAATACTAAACTGATGGACTCAATTTCTCAGGCAATCACTGGCAATAGGAAGAAGACTGCAACAGGAACATTGTTTTTGCATACTCACTCAGTGAGTTCTCCCTTTACTCTTCACCCTAGGGACAAGTCATCCCTGAATTATAAATACAATTCTCAGCAGAGAGCTAGTCTGACCTGTAAACAAATCGGTTTTTATTCCAATGGGGAAAGAAAAAATTGTACACAAATGCATGTACAATCTATAGAATCATCAGTCCAAAGAAGCAAAAAGCCAGTGCCTTGCATCTGTACTGGTTTTCTCCACTTTTATTCCAGCTTGATGACATCTCTTTAAATCATCTGATGTTTCAGTGAAGACCATGCTCCATATTTTTTCCCATGAAGCATAAATAGAGATGTTTAATTTCCTACTTGAAAATCTAGGAGTTACCACAACATGTCTAAGAACTCTGCTTACATCTATTCAAGCTAATAGAAAGGTTAGAAAGAACAATGAAAAATGCATGCATTTTTTTTCACACAAATAAAATTAGCAATTTAGTTTTACTGCCTGAAAGTCATAGTTTTTATCTCAATGGCTACAGCAATCGATATCCTGCC
>JAUBOD010000127.1:122656-152877 GCA_032353885.1 Nothura maculosa
AACACTTTCCAGTTGCACTAGTGTAAAAACTTACTGGTGCAAGATGTAGAAGGGTGGCCACATGAAGGACCACATTTAGCAGCTCTGGTCATCAATTTTCAGGTTTTTCAAAACTGATGACAAAGCATCTCAGTATCTTCTAGCATACACCATATCATCTCCTTTCATACAGTTTATGAATTATCATCTCCATTTCGTGACCACAAGCTGAGGAGACCCTCTTGGTTCGACGCTGCTCCTGTCTGCTCACAGCTCTCTTATGGACAGGAGTTTCCATGCGATACTGCCGTTTTTCTGGCAGAATAGATGGCCGCTTTGCAGCAGCAGAATTAAAAAGCTTAGTGGTGTTTCCTTTTTGGATCACTCTATGTCCATGTGGGATATGTGTACGCACAAAGCATCTGAACACAGAGAATCTCACTAGGCTCTAGTTTTGTCAGCACCTTAGCGATCATGTTATTACAGAACATTTAAAGTAGCTTGCAAATAACAAAACATGCATAAAATAAACCATTACAACTTTTCCAACCTGACCTTTACAGTCCCTCACTTTACTCACATCACTCAACATAAACGGGAAGGTAAAAGCATTTAAACAAAGTATGTGGTTAGCATTTGCATCTCCATAGAAATGCGTGGTCTTCCACATGTAAGGGTTTTTTCCACTGTCTTGAAGCATCCATACATATTTTCAGAAATTTTATTTATTTCTGTGTATTTAGGACTTTTTCATTTTTTTCTTTTTAGGTCTTTTTGTTAATGAACAAATGCAATATTATCCATGTCAGTTTGATTTACTGTATTTTTTCAAGAATCTCCATAGTATGTACTTGTTTAAAAACATCATTACAAAGCAATGTGCCTTACAAAGTCTATCAGGGAAATTTATCAGTCCTAGAATATTCACAGACGAGTTGAGGATCTCCATCATTACACAGTTCAGGAAGCAAGACAACTTTGTTATTAAAAGACATATTGTTCAAACAGAAATGTGCTTTCAGTTACAGCTTATCAAATTATTTATCTACCACTTATTTACAGTTATAACATTACTGATGTTTATTTCATGTCTGTAACGGCCGTGCTGTCCAGGATTTGGGGGGCTTTTAGATGAATTAAAACTTAAAGCATGATGCTTTTATGTGCTGCAAGATTTCAGTGCAATTAAATTGAGCCTTAACTTCACAGATCACCTCATTCCCCTGCTGTGGTCAATGTGAAGAACCATTCTGCAACATGACAATGCACCAAACATTCCCCCAAGAGCACTCTCTCACCTGCACCCATCTCTGCAAATGTCCTCCTTTTCCTTTCAAACTGCCAACCTCTTTTAGTGCAACTTTTAAGAACAAACGTGAAAGTACAGGGTTTTTTTTGGAAATAAGTCTAATTTCAGTTGCTTGAGTATGTTTTTTCACTGCCAACATGAGGTTTAAACTCTTTCTTTAACAAAGGAAAACTGAATTGTGTTAAGTTGCCAGGGCCCTGGATGCCTGGCCAAGACAAACAGCCACTGATACCAGCAACACCCTCAACATCAAAATGCTGTCAGGACAGCTGTGGCAGGCAGCAGTCTGGAAAGCGCATATCTGATCGTCCCTGGCAGCTAGAAGGGGGCTTTGGAGCACACCACAAAGACTGTGTGACTCTCCTTGTATTTATAGCAGTGACTGCGACAGCCAGTTTTTAATTTCAGATCCTTAGAAGATGCAGTGCTGAAGAGCTCTTCTTGCTTGCCATCACCAACACAATGCACTTCCCCTCCAGGCCTGGGATTTGAGGCCTTTCAGACAAAAACAAATGACAATTTAGATCAGCAGTAGATGGAATCTCTTTATATTATCAAAAATATTACTCTGAATCCCTGTCTTAGAAGCTCACAGCTGTCTCCTTTCATCTGTTTATTCCAAAATATGGATTTTTAATTTTTATCGGAGTCGTTCTGTAAAAATTTCAGTTCTTAGCTCTGCAAAGCCTTCTCTGTGCTGAAATTCTTCCACGTGACACTCTTTTAGTGTTACAAGATGCCTCTTCACCTCTGTCTGCAGCCAACACCTGTTCACATCTCTAATTAGAGTTGCATCCAGACTTGGGTGTTTGCAGTCTGTACCTTCATAGTTTGCACAGCTCTGTACTATTCTATATATTTACACTCATTACAAGTTTCAGGCCATTCGCCTAAGATTATAGTATCATTTTGTGAATCGTACACACTTTAACTGCAGCATCACTCAATGCTCAGACATTTTTTATTGTTGCTGAAAAAGAAGGTGCTCCAGTGACAGCTGTATAAATAGCCACACAGTGGATGCGCTCAAGCAATGATGTAGTGCTGCAGACATTCTTTTATTACATTACAGATTGCATGAATTTCTAACTCCCAAGCTTTATTTTCATTTTGATAAGCGGCACTTTGTTTTAGAAATGTATGGTGATCTATGTCACAACACATGAATTCTTCAATTTGCACTGAGGGGCCATCAGTCTTTGTGATTCCACTCACTGAAACTCTTGAGGCTTTTGGAGACTCTTGCATCACATTTAATAGGCAAGTGCCATGCTCTGGATATTTTGGGGCCAAGCAGGCACACTGTCTTGTGTAACTGATGGCTGTAATAATAACAAATGCACTTTCCAAATACAGATCGATGCATGAGGCGGGCAACATTATGGTCTCTGCTGGTGGTGGCACAAAGCTGGGCAATTCAGGGGCAGCAGCATCTACTCGACAGCTGCTAAGGTTTCCAGAAAGCACCTGTGTGGGCAATGATTAACACTGCAAAATGAAGCTCTGGGAAACAGAAGTGCAAGTCAGCCTTTGTCAGCTACACAGGTATCAACAACCTCCTAAGGACAGACAGCTCTCATTAGCATTGCTTAAGATACTGTCTGCAGAGCATTATGTTAGCATAACAGAAAAACAAGCTGGGCTTCTTTCCTCTCTATTTAACCTACTATCCAGGATTTAACTCATTTTATATGTTTAACTATCAATGAGTCTCCAAAAATGCTCATTTAGATGTGAATGGGAAAATATCAATACATCATTTAGCTGAAGTTTGTGCCAGTCTTTTATATACCTGTGTCTGGTTAGAACAACTGGGCAGCATATTGGGGTCCAAAACATCCAAGCTACCTTATCAGCATTTAAAGTATGTGGAGGCATCCTTTCTTTGACATCCTTAACCAAATCTGCCATTTAGCAAATAATAAAAAGGTGGTGAAAGCCCTACAAACATCACCATCCTTCTTGTTTTTCAGACCTGAGGCCTCAGTGTATTTCAGTTTATTTCTGGTGAGATATTCTTCAGGCTGGAAATGGCTTTGGGTAACTTGCTTGCCCACCTCTTTACCAATGAAAACAGGCTTTGATTTTAGACAAAGTCACAGTTTTGTGCACAAAGCTGCAACTGGAGGTGAAAGTTTTCAGAAACTCTCCTTGTCATCAGAAAGGACCCAGAAAACTTCACCCCACCCTGCTCTTTTGGTTCTGCTGCAGTCACTGGTGGACACTGATTTAGAACTACCATAGATGGTCACTGAGGATTTGTGACAAGTATTAATTTAATCATTTCACTTGTGCAGACCATGATGAAAGTCCTGATACTCACTTAAGTTGGTGGATCCCCTCCAGACTGTGTCACACTGAGACAACAGAGGTGGCCCTGGAAAAAACAAAAACTTTGAGCTGCACAAGCATCTTTGGAAGCCTGGAAGAGGAGCCCAGACCGCATTACACTGGCACCACACTGTGGATACCTGCTACTATTGCACAAGAGCTGCTCTGCTCTGCTTTTGAGGCGTGTTTTACCCTCTGGAGCAATTTTATTTGTTTGCTTGTTTTTTTTTAATATGTTTTGTCCCAAGGCATAAAGTGACTGTCCTTAGAGGTCAATTTAGAGCTGGCATTCCAGCAACCTGCTGTAGGCAATGCTGAAGCAGTGTTTTAGAAGGCAGAGACAGCGTTGCACACCTCATGCACATGTCTTTGTGTTCATTCACCAGGAGCAAGGGGCTCTCTCTGAAGGGCCAAGTTCAGCTCATCTAAACATTAAGAACATCCTTCTTCCCCCATGGAGGAATCTGGGCACGTCCTGGCCTGGAGCCTTTGCAGCAGAGACAGGAGAGTTGGGTGGTGAGAGCCCCTTCTGAGGCAGCTTCTGCTCTCCAGGGCAGGCTCCAAGAGGGGAAGGCTGTGAGCATTTGGTGCCACCAGCCTGCAGAGATGTTCAGTCCTGGGGCACTTCGGGTTTCTCATCAGCAAGAAAATGAGCAAAGCAAAGCAAACAGCCACTCAGGGGCTCCCCAGCCTTGAAATGGGAGGAGAGGAGCTTGCAGCCTACGGCCAGTCACTTCTCTGTCCTGTGCAAGCACATGCTGCAAACCTCTGCTAGGGAGAAGTGCTGTTGTTATGAGAAGCAGAGATTTTCCCGGACTCTCTGGGAATATGGCAGTTGTAAGACTTAGCCAATATTTTTTCAAGTCCCTTAGACAATTTTGCACAGGAAGACAATGCCTAAAGCCTCGCATACCACCAAACCTATGCTTTCACACAACTTCAGGTTATTGGTTCACACTTAATGTAGAATATCTATTTTTATCTGCTTAACAAATGCATTTTTGTCAGAACTCCAGAAGACAGAAGGATTTCCTTTGAAAAAGCAATACTGTGGCTTCAGGAATATTTTTTTTCCCTCTCCGAGTACAGAGATGCTGAGGGAGCTGCAGGCTCACTCACGCTTAGGGAATGACATGGTGCTCACTGCAAACCTCGCAAACCTCTGCAGCCTCCTGCTCTCACAAGACAGAAAGGGGCAAACTGAACATATACCCAGTCTGAAACCATCCTGAAATCCTGCTCAGTTCAGAAATTTGCCAGTTCAGAGAGAAAAGGTTTCACTTATTGAATCCCACAGCACTTAAAGCACATGCTTCAAGCCAGGTATAGGAACTGAAATCTAACCCAGTGCACTGGTCAACAACACCTGTAGCATTCAACTGATTATTCTGTGATTATATTTCTTATCTACTAGATAAGAATCATTTTAATTTAAAGAAAAAAATACAAATATAATGTGTCTTATAAGTCTGATAGTGCTAAAGGGAATATATACCTTGGAAGGGGCTATAATCAGTTTAATACTTATTGTTCAGTAAAAACATCAGATAGGAATTAATATTTAGGAAAATGAAATTAGAATCCCTCAAAAAGCATTACACTTATTCAACCAAAAGAAAATATTGTAAGAGCTGGTATTTTTGTGTCAGCTATTTTCTTTCAGCATATATTAATAGAATTGCAAGTTCCAATTATTAGGGAATAATACTGCCTAATAAGTGTTCAAGTGCAATTAAGAATTGGTCTGATAATATTATTGTCCAAATAATGATTAACTATTCATACTTTTCAAAAAAAAATCAATGTCTGCAATTAATTATTTCCAATCCCATATGAAGAATAATTGCTGTAAAATGGCCAAGGGGACCACTGTGACAATAACCGAGAGGGTTTGCTCTGGTAGCATGTATTAATTTAATTTTTTCTTTTGCAAAAGCACTGCATGAAATGAATACGGCCAGAACAGATGTGAAAGGGAGGAATACTGGAAGAGAATCATTTTCTTGCCAGAGATTTTGTGGCCCAAGGCTTGTAAGAGATGTCACCTCTCAGTGGTCGGTTGTACTGAGCTGGAGTCACGTTCCTAAGCAGTGTAATGAGGCACAACTCCATGGAAGACAGTGGAGTTGTATCTTTCTTTTCTAGAAATCCTTCCTCTCCAATATAACACACAGACACACTGCAGGAATTATTTTTGCTTAGAGAGGGGTCCTAGGCAGCCTGTAATGGAAGGAAAAAAACCTGAGTGTTGAAAAATTATTCAGGAACTTTATCCATTTTAAAAACTCTCCCTGTAATAACTCCCAACTCCCTGCAGCCCTTCTCACAAGCAGCTCATGGAGACATCACAGGGATGCACAATGAGAAAGAAAGGCACACGGAATTAGCTGTTCATTAATCTCCTTTCAGGCCTAGGCTCAGGCTTGTCTCCCTTGGATTTCTGCTTCCAGCACTATCTTTACAGAAGCATTACTGACTGGTGGCTTCATGTCAAGCTTGGTATCTACTCAAACCCAACTTTTTTGCATTTCTCTAAGATTCATTAAAATGAGTTGTTCATCACTCTTGATTTTTTGGAATATTAGTCTACTATAATTAAACACAAACTGGCTGCCTGTAATTTAGAAAAATGCTAATTGCCTGTTGCAGATTACATATTATAACTAACTGTGGGGTTTTTCTTTTTTTTGTTTTCTTTTTTTAAAGCAGTAACTGATGTTGCCAAACACTCCAGGAGCCTTTCTGTGAAACTCCAGGTATTGCAAACACTTATTGTTCTTATATATTACACTGATTTCTGGTGGAATAGGTGTTTTCTTCATTGATGTATGTGCTATAGACTGAAATATCTTATTTCCCATATTTCTTTTTATTCATAGTATTATCCAAACATTGATTTAAATAAAGCACCATCAAGAAGCGATTTCACAACTGCCCCCCAGTCAGTAATGCCTGAGACACCAATCAGTCAGATCTCTCTACTTGTGCTTTTGAACCCTTTTTTACAGGTGGGGAAATAGAGATGCCACATATTTCTATCCATATATTATTTCACCCATAAGTGAAAAATAAGGTGAGGAAAGAACTTCTGGTATTTCAGCAATTACTATTCAAATTCAGAGAGAAAAAATACAGAGTGATTTCTTAGGATGCAGCTTTTCCTTTCCCACTCATTCCTAACAGTTAAAGGGTATCACTGCAGGTTGGAATAATCCACATTTCAACAGCTGAGTGCTCCTGAGTGCAACTGAAAGCTGAGTGCTCCCTCATGCCGTGAGAAAGCAAAGCTGGGCCAGTACCATGTCCGCCTTCTCCAGCCCCTGGGTTTGGGCAAGAGCTTTTGCAGAGAGCCAGGAGGAGCCTGAGGAGCAGGTGAGCACGTAGTGATGCCCCAGTGTGGTCCCCAGAGCGATGCCCAGCCTGCACTGCATGAGCCCCCTTCCTTGATCTTGTTATGATGATTTATACCCCAGGCTGCACTCGTTGTCTCTGGCTAATGTGGTTACACTCTTTGGCTGCCTGGCTTCCTCACCAGGCAGCACAGGAAGAAGCTGAGGGAAGAACTGGAATAAAAATCCTGTTAACATAATGAAGAAGAAACTCTCAGCCCCTAATTGCTCATTTAGAGCCTTTGTAACAGGATGTAAATACTAAAGCTCATTACCGCAATGCTGATGGAGAGCTGTGCCATCAGCAAGCAGCCCCATGTAGCCTGTGTGTTATGCTGAAGTGCAGGAGAAAGGTGGACTGATTCAGCTGGATATTCCTGTCCCATTTCAAAACTGCCCCAATCATTGCTATTGTTGAAGCAAGACCCAAAACGTTTTGGAGAGGGGAGGAACAGAGAAAAGGTATATGAAAATTATGATGAGCATAAAATCATGGCCTTTAGTTCAAGACTTTTGCATCTCTGCCTCCAGACTGCTCACCAGATATTGCTTGCTTACAATTAAATGCTGTCATTTATTTCGTAAGATCAATGATAATAATTTATTTCTCTACATGTGTAAAATGTTTATATCAACCATAATAAACACAAACAGAATGAATCACATCTTAGGTGATATTTCTTTGTTAAACTTTAAATCTCTTTATTTCTATGGAATACACTGAGATAAGGCTCATAGGTGATGAGAGATGTTATATTTTAATCCATAAGAAAGTAATACCAGCAAGAAATTCTCTGAATTAATGGTACTTTACAGCTGGTTCGTACTCCATTTTTTCTCTCTCTCTCTTTGTTGTTTTTGTTGTTGTTTAATCATAAAGCAGTACTAGTCAATAACAGTAAGACGTGTTCTCGCATTGTAATCTTGGCAAGCCCTGGCACAGTAAGGATGCTGAGATGAAAATAATGAAGGACACCTGCCTGACAATGCAAAGAAGAACAACTTTTAGACTCTCCCACTATTTTTGTTAACTAGATGATCATATTTGAAGTAAAATGACTTAGTGTTTTTGTTTTAAAATTCCCTTTTCTTCCTTAAATGGATAATCCTCGTACCAGAACTTTCTTTTCTACTGAAAGAAGAGTAAACACAGTCAGAGAATATGATCTGAAATAATTACATCTGTCAGCAGGGAACAGGCTCCTTCTGCTCTTCACTCTTGAGATTGCCCTTAAAAGCTGCTTATAGTCCTAACCACTTAAGTAGAAGAAAGATGTAAGTACCCTGAAAGTAATGGAAAGAGCAACAGGGATTAAGGGGCTACAGGGATTCATTTACAAAAGACTATTTTTAACGTGTTGTACTTCATCGCCAGATGATTTTGTCCTGAGTGGAAGCGCTTTACACAACCACTATTGCTGTTGTGACCCAGGGATAACTGTATCTCTCACCAATTTCTGTAATCTGTAGATGTGTCTCCCATTAGGTTTTCATCAACTTTTTTTTTTTTTTAACTCTGAAATACATAATATTTGTAGGGCAAAAACTTCAAGGGAAGTGACAACCTGCTGGAGCTCAGGGTGAAGAGCACACACACGAACATATCTGGCTATCACAGGAAGTGCCTGACATACAGACTTATGAAACTGTAACAGAGTGTCCCAAAGGAAACAATGAAAATTTTATGATTTAAAATATTTTAAATAAGATCAGGCAGTATCTGAGGGAAAATATCCAGTTGTTTATATTTATATAGTAGCCTTCACAGCAGTGTCTCCGAGTAGTGCACTGATAACTACAAAATAAAATAATCAGCTGCAGGGAACTGGTATTTCCTTAGTATTGTCTTAATGGCAGGCTATAACTGAGCAGTGAATTTCATAACTCAATTCAGAGCACAGCCTGGCTGCATGTCCTTGACTCTTCTGACCTAAGTCAATAACTGAGGCAAAGCAAACACGGTGTCTTGCTGTGCTGGACCTTAACACACATCCCTGCAGAGCATAACCAAGTGGTGCATTAGCTGGGGAGACTGCTCTGTAGCCTCTGCTCAGGACTTTGAGTGTGAAGGAAAGAGACTATGAAATCAATATATCCCTTGAGAGTAAGCCATTGAAAAGCAACAAGACTAATGGTACATGTCTGTTAAAAGCCAAGGTATTGAATTTTGATGGAAGATGGATCTTAGACACAGTGCACAGCAGCAATCTTGGCAAATAAACATTGCAGCCACATGTAACAATGCCCACAGCAGTTGTTAGCACAACATCTCTTTTCCCAATGAATTATTTCAGCACTGTGAGGTTTTGCAGGTGGTAAAAAAGGATTTTTTAGAAATGGACATAAGATAAAAAGCACCAAAATTCTGAGAATAATGAGGAAAAAAATGAGACATTTTCTTTGTACTGATGTAGGCAGAGGAACATTATTGAAATAATCACAGTCAGCAGAAGCTATTCCTCTTTAGTACATTGAGCAGGACTTACAGAAAACCCAGGCACACTTCTGCCCTGCTGACTAGAAGTGGGGGAAGGCCGGGAAAGTCACCAATTTTGACTCGACCTTCCTCCCACCAGCCTTCAGAGGCATTGGCTGAACAGAGGCCATATCTTGTGGCAGTGGCTTTGGCACGGTCTGAGGCACAGCTGTGGCACGGGAAAGTGCTGTGTATCTTCTTCCCAGCAGGCTGAGGCCTTTTGGCACAATGCCTGGCTCCAAAGGAGCCATGGTGACTCAGCCAGGCATCAGCGAGCTCTCTACCACACATGGCCCGCAAGAGCACTGCCCATCGCAACAAAAATGTTTTGCTGAATTTAACACTGCTTGAAAACGCAGCAAAACCCAACTGAAGCTTGAGAACCCATCACAGTATCAAAAAGTCATTCATCTCATCCCCAAGTGACATGGGGATACAGGCTCAGGGCTCTTACGTTTCTTTCTGTTTCACAGAGCAGTGTGGATGTAGCAAAGATCCAATGCTCACTTCATGGACAGGAGATCAGTTGCTGGTTCCCAGTACTAGAGACTAGATGTAGACACTTGCCGAGCAGAGATCCACCACTAAGTTGCTCATTCAAAGGAGTAGCTCATGTCATCTATGCAACCTTGGATGAAGCTCATCTCATCCTGAAGCAAGTGTCTCAATAAGGTGAGAAACCTGCATCCTAAAAACACCTTTATTACATATGACAGAGCCTAGGGACTCCTCATTGCAAATTTTTATACTGTAGGTGTCTACAGGGTCTGCAGCATCATAACTATGCCTTACATAGGAGATTATAGTTCAATAAATGTCCTTGAGGGCAACAGCTGATCAATCCATAGCTGTTAGTTTACTTATGAGATCTGACTTAGCTGAGCAGAGTTGTGTGAAATCATTCCTCTGTGGAATGCTGATGCTCAGGGATAGGTAAAATTCAAAATATTTTGTCTTTTGCTCATTTTCCTTCTATAATGTGGACAAAGGATCTCCTAAAACTACGAACATACTTACTAACATACCAATATACAGCTAGTTACTGAGTGTATTACTGGTTACCAACATATGCTGAGTCTAAGAAGTCAACTAAAATAAAATAACTTTGAAAATTTGGATCTAAGTTTAATGATGTTTTGAAAAAAAAGTAGGGGATTGGCTAGGTTAGTTTACCATCATAGTTTGCTACTCTGTTATTTGCTGCTCAGTACCCCTATAACATACGCAAGCAAGAAAAAATACTGTTAGTCCTTTGAAGATCACTAATAGTGTATTGATAGTTGAATGTAACCTATGATTGATCAGCTCATTCTGATTATACAGTTTAATTTCAAAAGGAAATACAGTCCTTTTCTTGAAAAATGGAGAAGCCCATTGGAGAGCATCCAGCTATGATGCATGATTTGTTATCTCATTCTCAATTACATCTATTCATATATTTTGTTATCTTCTCTGTCTGCTTCCTTGGCTACAGGCTAATACCATTAGTGCCATCACTGTAAACATAAATTATTACTTGTGATTCTTTGGGCTAAGTAGCATTAGGCAGTAGATGAATGAAGTCACATTGGTGCCTTTTTAGCAGATGTGAAAATGGTAGTAAGGGCTGACCTGCCCTTTGCCTGACCTTGACAGGGAAAACACAGATTGAACTCAAAATACTTGCAGTTAGATCCTCTAGTGATATCATAGCCTTATTTTTAATCTATATTAATCTAAGCAGGCTAAAATACCTTGAGTCCCTCTCTTAGGCTCTACCTTTCCTCTCAGTGCCGAAGAAAATGGAGTGTTTTGCTCTGAACATCTTTGTTCACCAGAGGTCAGAATAACCCAGAGTCTCAGAAAATCATGCCTGTGATGCAAAAGTCATCTTTTCCAGTCAAGATTTCCCATATGATCACTTTGTGAAAGGGCCCAGATAATGTGCTCTTAAGGTAAATTTAATCTGTCCTTAGGTAAACATCTTAAAGTTGCAGAGCACTGCTCCTTTTTCAACTGAGGCTTGAAAAACTTATTAAAAAACACTAATCCAGGCACTCTATACCGTCTTGTGTTGACCTTTATCATGCAAATTGCTGGGAATGGAAAAGTGACTTATAATTCACTAACATCTCCAAAAACACTATTCAGTGTTTTCTGTTCATGAAAGACTAGTGACTTTTTGCCACCAGAATGAAGAGACATGTTTTCTAGGCTGGAATGTTTTAATTCAATAAGTAGCAGATACTGAAGAAATGCTTTCCTTTTAGTGGCACATTTAAATAGAAGGTGAAAGTTTTGGATTTAGCCAATAGAGGTCAGTAAATCCCAGGTTATTCATCACTTTGCTGTATACAATTTTTGGAAAAGACTATTAACAGAGAAAGAGCAAAAATAATGACAGCAGTGAAGAAACTTTTTTCCTAAGTGCTGGGTATGCTTCTCCTGGAGTAGAAATGTAAAGATTATAGTTATACTATAAGAATATATATAGATGGAAATTTACACAGCTGAAAATTACTCTATATCCTCCAAAAATTTTTGGTATTATCTCTGTAGGTTTAATTTCAATGAAAAAAAAAAAACCACTTTCTTTAAAGAAGTAGTGGCTTTAGAACAAGATATGGAATCAGTTGGGGGACCGGAAGTATAGGATGTGTTTCACATATATGAATGTTTAACCCCTACATTACACTTCAAAATCCTACATTCCTTGATACTTCCCTGTGCATACTGCCTTCCTAGCCCAAGAATTTTGCATTACAGTGGCCAAGCTTCAGAAGAAAATATCAGCTTCCAGACATGCACTGAGTGGGTGAAAAGAGAGTTAAGGTCTGCTACACCCCAATAGAGTTAAGGCCCAAAGAGGCCTTCACAGTGCTAAGAAAATAGATTTTCATTTAAAAATTTAGCCACATGAGCAAAGGAAAAATCTGTGCAAAGCAGATCTAATATGGAAAGCTTCCTTGCTACAGAATTAAGTGCCTGCAAGTGCTAACTGTGTGAATTCTCAATGGAAAATATGGATAAGAAGAAAGAATACCTGCTCAAATTTAAAGGTAAATGCTACTGTTAAGACTACCAGTGAAGATTTATCTTATTAGGGCAGAAAATTCCAGCTGCTCAGTGAAGATTTATCTTAATAAGGCAGAAAATTCCAGCTACTAGAGTTTCAAAGGAGATTGGAATGAGAAATGTGGTAGGAAAATAGGTCCAGTGCTATAGAAACACTATCTCAGCATAGAACACCATTTTATACTACTATCATCTATCTTTTATAGATAGATATAATATCCCTCTTCTACTACCTCCACTATCAGGAAATTGTCTTAATCTGTACAAGCTAGCCATATTTGATTTAATAACAATTTCTCCTAATCCATGCCACTTAAATAATACATCTATTGAACAATTGAAACACATCTAGCTTTCTGACCCCTACCTGAGAAAAGCCCCATCTCATTTCTCTCTGTTGAATCCTCTCCTTCTAATGTTTTTCATCGTCTGATTTTCCCTTAGCTTGTCTAAAGATATCTAGATGTGTGCTGTTCTACTGATTGCTGAGATTTACTTACTTGCTCTTCCTATTTTGCTATATCTCAATGTTTCCTATTCTGATGTGTTAGTTGTCACAAAGCGAAGCCCTGCTGCCTAATTCTCTAAATATTCAGAATATAGAGAATAGTAAAGTCCATTTGCTGATCTGAGAAATCATTTCCATCACAGCAGCATGCCAGCAAAGGAGACAGATACAAGTCTCATAATCAATTACACAACAACTATTAAGCCACCAACGTGGTGCTCCCATTAAAAGGGCAAAAGCCACTCTGCAAAGTCACAAATGAAATATTCTGAGTGAAGAAGTATTTATAACATCGTGTAAGGTCAGACTGAGCCTTCATCTGGAGACCCAAGGAGTCTTGTACCACTCAGCCCTGTCTATTGTCAAAGAAATCCACCCAAAAGAGGAATGGGTACAGACAAGGCCACAGAAATGATTAACAGAAAAACAGAGAAACTAAAACAGCACAGTTTGTCTTGCCTAACAAAATAAAGGCTGAGGACAGTTATGACAGTTGACTATAAATATACTCAAGGGTGAGTACAGAGCAGGGAGACAAGCTATTCAGGATAAAGGTTACTCTTGGCACAAAAACAGATGGGTGTAAGTAGCTTGTAAATGAAATTTAGGCCGGAAATCTGGAAAACATTTCCAGGCTTCCCATACTTTTATATTTCTCATGGGCAAAAGATTATGAATTTAAATGCAGATCTTTGATAATTAAGGAGATGACAAGACTTGATTGCTCATGACAGCAGACAATTGGGTTTGGCGATTCAGCAGGCTTATGGCATCATTAGCTACACAAACCTCCCTTATAAGTGCTTTGAAAATATGTCTTCAAAGAGTAGCTCCATAGGGTCCAGTTCTGCCTGCTCACAGGGTTCATAGGAATCCCTTATGGTGACAAAATTAAGGCTTCCAGTGGGTGTTTAAGAAGTAATGGTCAAGGCCTGCACACAAGGAAAATAGGAAGAGCCTGCAGATCATGTGTTCTCTGTCAGCAAGGGATTTGGATCTTGGATAGCAAAGACCCCCTCTTTAGTATGACTCACTGAGATTTGCCTTTAAAGCTTTGCCTAAAAGGACAAATATAAAAATGGGAGCAAACTTCTCTAAACTCCAAAAGTGGATGGTCACAGAGCAAGGTTTCTCCTGAACCTGTGCATTCAAGGGAAAGACATTACTGATATGTTCAGCATGTGCTCAAATCTTCTTGTATTCTAAAGAAATAAACATGAAGCTGTAAAGTAAAAGGAACTGAATCCTGTGGTTAAGGATTTGAACTTGGGCTGGTGAGTCAGCTCTGTGGCATCCAAAAATAGTCATCTGCTTTGAAACAAAATAAGTGTCAGCAAGAAGTTCTCCATTCTGAGAAGTGGAGCCACCTTGCTGTGTCCATAGCTGCAGTGTCAGTGGGACGAGGACAGGCTTTGCTGTCAGACCCAGGGGAAGGCAAAGGAAAGATAGGGGCTCCAAAGACCTGCAGAGGGCTGGCCCTGGCCCTCGAGGACATCATGCTAATGGACTTTGATCTCCAAAAGCAGATTATGAACTTCATGCTTTTCTCTATAGGTTCAGTAATGGTTCTGTTTCTTTGACTTCATTTTGGGGCGGTTTTGTTTTTGTTTTCTAAACAAGGTATTCTACTTCTACAAGGTATTCTACTATCTGTCAACAGAGTAGAATTCTACATAACTATCAAAATAATAAACAGCTAGGAGTATGTGACATTTTAGTAATTCTTCCTAAGTGCCGTGGCCCTTATCTTCATCATAATTCAATGACAAATTATTTGATCTTTCATTTTCTCTAATCAAGAGCTCTGGGACTAAATCATTTCTACTTAATGGGAATAGCAAAGTCACTCGAATAACACAGGGTGAGAAGTCATCAGATGTGATTTCTGAGCTGTGTGCTATTGTGCTATGTGCGGAAAATTGTGAGAAAAAAAGAAGAAAATATGAAAAAGACAGAAAAATGATCAGAGACAGAAGCAAAAAAAAATTAAAATCTGTTTGCTTTGGAGCATCCTATACCAGATTAAAAGACTAAAATATAAATACCTCACCAGCTCTGTTTTCATTAGAGTAGACATTTTTAAAAAATATCAGCCACTAAGTATAGGAAGTTGCTGTGTGGCTAATAAGGAAGACTGGATGAGATAACAACACAAACAGCCTAAGGGAGAAAAATACCCACTATGATATAAAATGATGACTACAGCTAAAAGCTGCTATTTACACATTTCTCTGTTGATGTAAGAGCCATCATGTGCTCTTCATGCTGCAGCATCCACCATGAAGGTCACATTTAGAACAGTGTATATTGATTTGAACCTATGTAAGAGAGATGCTGTAGAAGCAGACTGATGCTCTGGTCCCTGTATGTTGGTGCCTGTACCAACAGGCACAGCACAGAGCACAGACCACTATGACATGTCTCTGGCCAGGCTTTCTCCTAGCAATGTGATAAAGCATCCCAGCAATGTAGTGTGAGCATTTGGGGCCCTGCAGAATGGGACTTCTATGCTGTAATGTGCAGGGACACGAACCCCCCTGGCTTTATTCTTGAGTCGAGCTCTCCCTGCACCAGGACACAAAGAGTTTCCCCTACACCGTGATGAATCATGTGAGCAGCAAGAGCTGAAAGCTCCTGTTTATACCAGCCTTCCTATTGATTTAAAAGCAATTATTTGCCTGAGCAAGCCCCGCTCATCTGAGAAAGGGGTTAGAGAGTCATGCCTGGAGGTTTCTGAAAGCTTCTGGCAGCCCCATGTGTGTGTGCTGCAAGTCTGGGGCTCTGTGCTCGGGTATTTATGCTCCTGAGTCTTTAAATCCCTTTTTTCTACCCTCCTGTGTTGAAACTGTTCTGCGTGATCAAAGCATTTCTTAGAGCCTTCTAGGTAGATTTGGGATATAAGTAAATTTGATGATCTTTCCCGGTGATCCAAAAACATATAGACGTGCCAAGAATCCTTGCTACCAGACAGTCCTTGACATAATCTCCCAAACCCAGCTCAGACTTCTAAAGGGCATTGATGAACATTTTGTTCCAAAGCAATAGTTTGCATAGACGAGTTTTTGATCTAGGAGAGAAAGTCTTTGGAGGCAATTTCCAGTAGATAATTTCTAAAGCTCTACTACAGCTGAGAGGCTGAGTGACTCAGCAGACTAAGATTATGCACAGCAACAAAAATTAATTCTGTTCTGCTTCCAGTTAAGTATGTAACCCTTGGTCAGGCATTTAATCTTTCCCATTTTCCCTTATGTGCAATACTGCAGAGGTCATGCCCAGTTTGTGGGATGTTCTGCATGTTCTCTGAAGTTGCAAAGGTTATATAACTGATGAGTGTTACTAGTATCTTGTTGTTTATACACCTCAGAGGCTTAAAGGGTAATGCTGAAGACCCTTAATGATAGGAGTGTTACAAGCATTAGCGCATCTATAATTATAAGTAAATCTTTTCTTGTTTTCTTTTTTTTTTGTCTTCAAGTGGATCATAAAATTTAATCTCCTGCTTCACACACATTAAATAGCTTGTCCCAAATCTTAAGAATTTGCAGCTTTCTGCAGCACAAGCCTTCTTCAGCCAGCCAGAGGCATGATATGATTTGCTTGATTTATTTAATTAATTTTCAGGTGTTGAAAGTTTGAAGAGGCATTTTCATGTTGCCCCATGTATTTTCCTTCCTTTTATATACTTGATGTACTGAACAATATTGGTGCTAAAGTATCAATAGTACATTTAATCAGTAATGAAAATATTCCCAGCCTTCGCAGCCACTGTTTATCATCTAAAGCAAGACTGAAATCTGAAGAACTCATTCTGCTTGACCTTTGCCATTTGTTTTTATAAAATACTGTTTCTCAAATAACACAATGGAAAATTCTGTAGTATCACAGTGTGCTGGGGGACCCACAGGAAGCTGCTGGTCATTAGGTGCTGCTGCACCTTTCTTTTCCAGCTGTGAAATCAAGACACTGAGCTCACAAGTAGCAAGGAGATGACTTGTGCTGGATGCTGAAGGGACTCACTCTCTGAGCAGATTGTTCTGCTTTCTGAAAGAAAAGCTCTTAATAACTATTTTCCTAAGCTTTTGCCTTTAGGATGTTGAAAATACAGTCCAGGAGACCCAAACTGCTCCTCTTGTATGTGTGGCTGATTGAGCAAGCCAAAGTGGATGAACTCTGGTACCAAGCCTGCTACTCTCGCTTATTTCTTATTTATGAGGTGCCTCACATGAGGCTTCTGTATCTAAAACCTGGCCTGCAAATTGTGAGTCCTCATCATCTGTTAATTCCTTCATCTTTTCTGGACTTCAAAGCATAAAAAGCTTTTTATTCTTTTTTCACAATTCTTCTTGTAACTCTCATACTGGGGTGGAAAAAATGATGTATTTTTTCCTGACATGCATGTATTTTTTCCTGACAGCTGACTCAGATGTGTTCCTGCTCCTCCAGGCCTGCAGCTGCTTCATCTCAGTTATGCTTTGGAAATACAGTGCAGTTCAGGAATGGTCTTCCCTTATATATTTAATTAATCCCATGTACTGTGTTTAAAATTCTCTTCCTTTTTCCCCACTTTGCATTCATTCATTTAGTCCCTTTCCTTTTTCACTCCAACAATCATGACAGACTGACAAATTTAAATCCCTCAAACAAGTTATAAAATCACAGCTTTTATCAAGAATATTTATCCTGGTGACACACATATTTTCTCTCATTTTATTTTTCATTTTCTACCTTCTCTAGACCACCCTACGGGAAGGAAGAGGAATGCATTTTCCTCCCTTGCCCCAAATTTGAGGTTTAACTCATGGCCTTGCACTCCCTGCCATATAAAACATCTTTATACAGAAGGGGTCACAGATTACTTTGTCTGCGGTTTGCCAGGATCTCTGTGCTTCTGGCTTTCTTCTCTTTATCTGCTTTTTCTAAAGCCTCCACGGTGCTTTTTCTTTCTAACTCCTTTACAATATTTTACCTTTGCTCCCTTGCTTAATCTGCACATCTGTTTTGATCTGCCTCAAATCCAATGTCTCTCCTCCTCCACTCTCTCTCCATTAACACTTTCTTTCCTCCCTAGTGCCCAGAGAAGCTCTCGTCTTGGACATTTTGTGTATTTATATTTAATTCCTTAGGCTGCCTCCACATTTGTGCATTTACTTGAAGCGGAGGAAGACAGCTACATCCAGGATGAAAAAGCACCAGTGTCCCAGATCTGCCTGGAAGGACCCTGCTGCCTTGGGTTTATTATTTTTGGCCTGCAGCCCCACCACCTCCACCCCTGCACTCACTGGCAGCGCTTGTTCAGCCGAGCACAGTTGGAGAAAAGGTCCCTGTGGAAACCTCAGCACTGTGGAGCAGTGTGAGAATGTCCATTATTAGCCAGCAGCAGCAGCCCTGTCTTGCTGCATGGCCTCACACATCCCTTTTATTGCTAACCTCACCATTCCCATTCCCTTGCCGCCCCAAATGGGCCTCTGGCCCCTCTGTATCCGGCCTGGAGTCACCTTGCAGCATTCCTCCATGCTCCCTCCCTGCCTCACCAGGAAGAGCCGCACACATTGAATGGCCTGTTCACGCAGGGCAAGACCTCAAAACCACAAGGAAAACAGAGAGTCCTTCTCCCACACCATGACCAGCACCACTCAGATGTCCCACAGAGAGCTGCCCAGCTGCAACTACCTTCACAAAGCGCCTTGCTCTGCTCCTTGAGTTCAGAGTGAGCAGTTGGCTCCCTACCAAAGGCCATGCTCATCATTGTGCAAATAAACTGATTTTGAGGAATTAATGGATTTTTCTGTGTAACGGTAGTTTCTTCCTGCTGAGTCCTTGAGAAGGCAGGGACCAAGGGCTGTCATGGCAGCAATGAGGGTTGCAATGTGCGGGGCATCCCAAAAAAGCTTCTGTGCCAGCTGCAGCATCTTGGTCTTCTGCACACAGTAACTCAGGAACATGTGAACTTCCTTTCATGCAGGATAGTTCTCTGCGTAGCTGCATGTGTGGGGTTTTTAGACTTCAAAAAAGGCAGGAAGCAATTTCCAGTCTCTCTAGACAGAAGTTTATATGATGAATCTTTAACTGCACTTTCTGCTAGTCGCCCCAATTCCCAGATTCCTATGGTGCTGTTGGTCTCCAGAACTGATATTACTTTGCATTTAAAAAGGTGTTTTGGGAAGCCCCTCAAAATATGAAAACTGTTGAGCACAGCAACAGTGCTAGTATGTGTTGGATAATACAGCTTCCTTATCTGCCTGCTTTCACAATAGAAAATGTTGAGCAAAAATAATCCCGGGTCTATTTGTGAAATATTCATCTTTAGCGCTCCAAAAATAATATATTCACATCACATAGCTTTTTGTAATTTAGCTTAATTTGGCAAAGGGAAATAGCATTTGAGACAAGGTCAGTCACAAGAGTGGAAGGAGGAACTTTTGTTTCCAAACTTGACTAGATTATGTAAATTTTAGTAAAAAAAACTTGCCACATTTTCTTCATCTGTACAGAGGGACACCTCTCCAGGGACTGGAAGGTGTTTGAAAGGACTTTCCCACTCTTGCTGACTTACTTCCATACCACTCCGAGGCAGAGACTATCAGAGATGTTGAGATGAACCTCATTATTAACAGGAAATAAACTAGACTGAAACAAAGCAGGGAAACAGTCTACTGGCTATAGCTGCTGACCTCGACTGCAAGTGTTCCCTGTGTTGTCCAGTAACAGTGTAGGTCTTTCCGACAAGTTCAAGGACCATGTGCACAATTAGCTGCATAGAGATCAAGGTAAAAGGGGTTTTGCAAAACCCAAGAGACTTCTGCTATCCCTTCAGAATAATTAAAAAAATATTGCAAATTGCTTGCCTGAACTTGCAGCCCTCATACAGGTAAGAAACTCATGAAACCAGTGTTTCAACCATTAATACTGACATTAAGAACTGCAGATCAGGTTAGTGATTTAATCTTTTTTGAAATAATCCCAATTTAACAGGAGTAAAATCATCCCAGAATCAGGTTGTGAATGCCAGTGTTCTGAGGATTTGGAGGAGAGTATTATTATTAATTTCAACACTGGAGGGATATTTCTGTGTTGCAATAATTCTGATACACACATGAAGCAATTATGTGTTTCACTCTGCAGCTGTAAAATAATAATAGTTTTTATTAGAAAATTCAGACCATCTGAATGCAAGGCTCATTCAGGATAGCAGAGCAATTACAAAGGATGAAAGGAAGAACTCATCTGCTTGTAGAAAATGCAATGCCAGAGATGGGCTGCAGTGTGCTTTTTCAGGAAGCACATTTAAAGGGTAAGATTAGAAGTGCATTATCTTATGGGGGATTATGGAAAGCTCACTCGCACAGCTGGTGCCACTGGCACTGAGAGGAAGACAATCTGCCCTCTCTTCAGCTTTTCAGCAGTGATAATGTCACATTGCTTCCAAGATACTGAGGATGACATCAGGAAGGGTCTCTTTGAGTTTCAAAATACCTGCTATGTGTGCAGTTGTCATGTATGCAGATATATTTATGCGTGTGTGTGTGTGACTAATCACTATCTTCTGCTGCCTCGTTTCTTAAATACCACATAAAGCTTTTCAGCTCAATTCCACACTTTTTAATTTCCTCCAGCTCCTATTTTGGAATGTCTCTCCTTCAGCCTGCTTTCTGGGAAGCAGAGTAAACACCTATAAATGAGGTCTTGTTTTCAGAACAGTTCAGTTAATTCTAAAGAGAGGAAGAAAGTCTGCCGCGTTTCCTCGATGTTACAGACTGCCCAAGCACTTCAGGACTTACTCATTTTTACTAGGAGCCACATTTTGGCTATTTGCATACTTGGAGTGATCCAGAAGATAAGGAGTGTCCTGGATGGGGCCAGCACACTTTCCAGGTGGCATAAGGGGATCTATAAACTGTGCTACTAGACAGCTCAGATTACCCTCATGGTTATACAAGATCATCACGTGCTACAATGCTGAGCCAGAGAGCCCTTTGCAAAATGTAAACTATTTCTACAGATAGCCTCTTGTAAGTAGTTCATGGTTGTTATTGTGTTTGCAGGTACCTAAACTGCTCTTATAGAAGTTGTGCCTGTGATTAAGCTTTTGCAACCTCCAAGGTCAGGAGATACATGGGTTAATTTCTTCTCCTGATGAGCCTACATCCAAACATCCAGAAAACCAAGGAACCTGTTGTTTGTAGAAAAGTCCAAAGTATTGAAACTTATCTCTTTGGGTTGAGTGGATCTGGAGTGTTTGTCAGAGATTTTCTAGAGTCTTGCTGCACCTCTTTAACAGGGAAGATCTTCCACTGTGTTGAAATACTTGCAACAACTCCTAGCTGGCTGCCGAAGTCAAACAGGACTCCTGGCCTGGTTGTAGAAGACAACTAATAAACCAGTGTTGTGAAGCAAGAGCAGACGTACAGATGGACAACCATTCTTCTTTTGGTCATATATCATATTTTTCCTTTTTTAGCCTTTTAGTACTGTGCATGTTTTTTATTCTATGCAACTAAATGGTCATAACCTGAAAAGGACCATTAAAAATGAGAAAATCTTAGAACTGGTAATCTGATACAATTTGGCTTCTTTGCTGTCAGTGTGGCACAGCCACAGACAGACTCCTGGAGTGCTTATAAACAATAAAGGGAATTTGAAGACATCAGAAGTCATATTCACCATCATTTATTACTTGGTGCCAACAGGCAGCACAATAAAAGCTACAAAGGAGGAGACCACTGATGGCTTATTGCACTCAGTGAGTTACTGAGAAACCAACCCAAAAATCATACTCTAATAACAGCTAATGTCTCTGCAGAGCTGCCAGTTTATTTCAAGCTTGCAATTTGTCTGAATCTGACTGGCTCAAATAATTATCTAATGAGTCAGACCTCTAAGAAGCAACATTTGACATCCTGGCAGAGAAAGTATAGTTTTAATTGTCAATATTTCATAATCTGCATTTTAAAACCCTAAACGATCATTTTGAAGCTACTGATCCACCCTGATAAAGACATGTATTTCCCCTAAAAATGGTATTTCTTTTGATCTTCAGGTTTTCCAGATACATTTCTGGCTTCAATTACAGGCCTTATCACTTACTTGTCTCAAATTTTTCTGTGGAGTATTCCTTTGCTTTTTTTTTCTTTTTTTTTGGTAAAATTCTTTGTTCCTAGCAACTTTGTTCCTACCATTGACTATAATAAGCATCCTCATTATAAGTCTCTTACTATCAAACAATCAAAAGAAAAAGAAAAAAAGGAAACACAGAACAAACCTTTAATGTTATTTGATGAGCCTGAATCTAGCCAAGAAGAACAAAAGAGATAAATATTTGGTGTAAAGAACCTCCAAATTACAACATTGCACCAATCTTGTTATGCCTTTGGCAGAAATCTCTTCTGTAACTCCCTGGGCTTTGCTATCAAGGAGCGAGGATGATTTTGCTTTTCCTCTTCCCAAAACGGGATACTTTGGAGTGTGTGTGTGTTGGAGGGGGTGGATCGCTCTTTTTTCTCCATAGGAAAAAATCTAGCCAAAATCTACTGATCTGTCCTACTTAATTCAACTTACAGAATCATTAGCAATTCTGCTTCAGTCTCATATGCAAGATCTGTCAACTACTGCAAACACTTTTTTTCTAGTTTGGGCAGAAAGGCTGCCTGGACCTTTCTCCTCAGTTGTTAGTAGATTATCACAGGAAGTACAGCTCACTGCAGTTCAAGTTACTGAAGAAGTTCCAGTTTTCCAGCAAGCAGGGTGAGGGCCTTGTTGCAGTGTCTGGAAGGAGGCCAAGATCAGAAACAAACCTCATCTGCAAAATTCAGGGCAGGTTTGAAAACTGGGGCACACATGTCAAAGCATTTGCGTGACTATTTTTTGGCATCTAGTGCTACCTGGTGGCTCAGCTGAAGGTTGGGGTAAAATTACCAGGTCTGCCCTTCATCAGAACCAGGCATGGTCTGCCTGCTAGTCTTGCAACCATCTGTCCCCAGCTCCAGCAAGACTGAAGGGGCTGGAGTCTGCCATGAGCAGACATCCATACATCCATTTTCCCTCTCCTTCTCTCATCCTGCCTTGCTGCAGCACCACTCAGTGTTGTCATCTGTCAGCAGGGTCTCCTCACAAGCTGCCCCACTCTGATATCACAGTATTGGACTGGGGGGTTCTTGGGTGGTTAGAAAAGTGGTATTGTCTCAAATGCCAGTAGAAAACATCTTACATCTGAGCAGGAGCTCATTTAAAAGGCTGTCAGGATGCAAGTCAGTCTTCAAAAGGTAACCAAGCACTGAATGTTTCCATTTTTTACTATCCAGAGGAAGAACCTTGTTTTATCTGCTTATTTAAACCAATAAGGAGTTGCAGGAATTAGTTCAACAAGGTAAACTAAATTAGTTTAAACTCTTCCTGTTTCTTCCTTACTCTATCAAGGACAAGTCCAGTTTTCTCCAATTTAGATATAATCAAGGATCAATTTGTGACACCCAGGCCACACTAGCACCAGTGTTTCTGGAGGTGAGCTACTGTGCCACCTCGGTTGTGCAAATCAAAGAAAAAGGTAGGCTATATGGCAACCAGTTTTTGGTGAGCATGCTGAAGTAACGTGTCAGCTGTTGGGGCCTTTTGTTTGGATCCCATTTGCTTTGGCCCAAGAAGGATGTTCAAGTAGTAGAAGGTGGCCTTGAAGCCTCCTGCTTGTGCCATTAGTGATGAGATTCAACTGCCAGATATCCCGCCACAACGTACTAGTAATCAAAGTTACTCCACCATCATTCTGAATGGACTAATGGAAACAAGTGGAAATAAGACAAGATTAAGACCATTTTCTCATGTGAAGAATCGTAGAACATGAGAAGTACAAAAATTCAATTTTTAATTCGCAATTGGGCATCGAATCTGTGTTTCTCTAAAGGAGAAGTAGGAACATTCTCTAGAGATATATACCCAGAGATATCTACAGATGGAAAACTAGCACTGAACAACTGTGTAAAGACACATTAATCTCACAGCATGTTAGAAGCACAGTAAAAATCAGTGGCAAGGAAGGACTACTGACACTACTCTCCTTTTCAAACTGAGGCAAAGGTCAGCACATATTTCCTAGCAGAGCAGTCCCTCTTTGAAGGCCACTCACACTGGGAACAATTCGAAGAGAAAGTGAAGCACCTTTTTTCATGCCCCTCCAGCAAGCTTGCAGGCAGCATAGAAGTTTCAAGAATATGTTCCTTGCTGCCGCTTAAGTTGTGCTTTGCAATAATCAGTATATTCTTCATTCTCCATAGAAATCAGACCCAGTATTATGGAAAGAAAAAGAAAGCTGCACTGCCTATATGCTAATTCCTCCTGCTTTCTGTCATCAGCAAATGAAATGTCATTTAAAGTACTATACACCTTCACAATACTCCAATAAGCTTTCCTCATATGGAAAAAAAAGTAAATAAGCTGTTCCAATAGTTACCTTATTATGATAAGCCAAAGAGAAAAATAAAGAAAATGTATTTTAAACTTAGTTAGACCATCCTCATTTTGAAATACTAGAGTAATATTCTGGTGGAACAGCCCTTCCTGTGGAGATTTCTGTCACTTTGGGAATTCTGGGAACACAATAAGGTCATTTTCTTTCATTCCACTATAGTGATTTCCCTTGAGCATGGAATGGTTCAATTAATATATGGGACTGCAACTGACTGCCTGATAAAATAGCAATGGCTGAGGTAGAAATAAAAGAGCCATTTATCTGAGTACCAATATGGATAACTAAATGCAGTCTCTCATATATCTTCCAAGTGAGAGTGAAGGCAAAGATGGATAAAGATGAGAATCACTTTTCTGTAGTATATGCAGTTCAGTTATAGTCCTGATTCAGCAACATATCTAATCTGAATTACTTCTGTGCATAACACTATGCTAAATGCCACTGGAGGGAAGAGAATTCTGCTTTCACAATCGACTATAAAGCTCTTTCAAACAACCTCAGCAAAATAGGTATGTGTTGGTGTGAAGGTACATTTGGCCATGAGAAGTGATCCATGCCAGGATGTGTAGCTTAGTGCAATTCTTCCACTGAAGATGAAGCTGTTATAATTGAGACATATGAAAAGAAGACCAAAAAAAAAATCTCTCCAGAAGAGAGATGTAGAAATTTCTTTCTTCAACTTGTCTTCAAAATTGTTTGAGAAGTTGTGCCATCCCATGTGCAACTCGCACAAGATCCTCTGCCCTTGGAAAGTCTGCGGACAGAAACTCTGCTAGACAAGCTGACGTGTGCCTGAGCATCAGCAGCTCACCTGCAGTGACACCCATAACTGGTAAGTGAAACAGCTCTACTCTTACATGTACACTGATCTACTATACCTGACGAAAGATGACTGAGTGCTTTGCAATTCACATTCAGCATAATTTTACCACCGTTAGCAGAAGCATGATTTACTTGTTAGCAGTATACAGAGCAATGGTTTCTCATTACATAACTGAAAACTGGCTTTTCTTCTTCTCTTCCCTGAGAGAGAAGGGAAGGAAACTGAGAGAACCCAATTTCTCACTGGACAAAGAACCTACAATGCCAATGAGTCAATCACGGTGTCAAATGAGTGCAAGTTTATTCTAAGTGGCCAAATCTATCCACAAGGAGGAATTTGGCTCCACGTCACTGACATTTTGATAGGTTATTCATTGCTATATTTGTATTTGTCTACTATTAGTTTGGCTAACGCAGACAGGTAAGAAAATATGACATAATGAACCATGTTAGATCGTGGTCTCCATCTTGCACACAATTGCCACATTTGCTTGGTACTGTGACAAATCTAAACATTTCAAAATCATTATTCACAGAACTCACTTTAGATTCATGGGATTAAAATAAAACCAAACAACAAAATATATATTTTAATTTGCTATTTTGCTGCTGAACTATCAGGTGCACATTTTCATGTTACTCTCTATAATACTAATGAAATCTTTCAGCTTTCAATAAAATTTTGGATTCTTACATAATCCAAGATTTTTCAGAACAAAGAGAAGAAATATTTGATACTTTGCAAATGAAAATGAAATTCAGACTTGGAGATAAATTTTTATCTCAGCAGTGAATTTCAGGGTTTTTAGTAGAACAGATTATCTTGTGTTGAAGTGCGTTTGCCTGTTGGCCAGTAGCATAGGTTCACATAAACAACAAGCATCAGTTCATCACTTAAGCATTTTGACCTTGGTAAACCCTTTGGGATGATCTGTGCTCAGAGCTGGATATCCTCTTGGATCAAGGACATATAAGTGTCCTCTGTTATGAAAAATCTGAAGTGAAGTGACCTCTGGCATGAAACCACTCTCCCAAGTGGTTTGTCAGGAGGACACTGTGTGGTTTCTGAGGTACTGTATTATTATGTTTTAATAATTCTTCTGGGTAATGTACATTGTGATTCACATTCTGCCTTGCCACTGCGTGAGGAATCATCTCTGGGAGGGCATGGGGGCAGTAAAACTAAGATGTCCTTTGAGAACAGGAGGATGAAGGTGACGGAGGTGTCCGATTGATCATCGTATTGCTGATCTGACATGCTAGAACATATAATGCCTCTCAAGAACCTGCACCTGAGAGTTAAAAAATCTCTGTTATTCAATGTGCCCCTGAGATAGGCAGTGTTCAGCTTAGGAGCTAAGAGAGGAGGCACTAGAACAGTTGTCCCCCCAACTGTCCCGTGGTGGATGGAAAGACAAAGAATGACTGAATGGACTTGCATCCTGACAGCCTTTTAAATGAGCTCCTGCTCAGATGTAAGATGAATGGACTAATGGAAACAAGTGGAAATAAGACAATTTCTTTTTATTTTTTTGCAATAAAAAGGCAGTATTCCATGAGGACAGAAAACATCCATCTGCTACAGGGAGATCACAGGGCTACTGGACATGGACTTATGCTAGGAAAGAAGGTGGGTAGCATAAGTCCCCAAACAGCGCACTGAAACCCATCAGAATGAAAAGGAACAGTAAAGAAAATAGTGGATGGTTCTCTTAAAAAGTCTGTACGCTCATTTAAAAGGTATGAAAAACAAATCAGGACAATTTAATTCATAATAAAAGTAACTACTTAACTGGTAATACCAATTTGACAGGTTGACATGACACATTTATGACTTAGAAAGAAAGAAGGGATGCTCTAAAGGCATGCACAAAGGCTGTATGTGCCTGCTCTGGACTCCGGAAGGTAAGAGGCAGTTGAGCTGCTCAGAGTCTTTCAGCCAAAAAAGGGAAGCGGAGGGGGCATCGCTGTGATGGAGATCTGTTACCTAGTTCTCCGAGTCCTCCCAGGTGGTGGAGCAAGATGGGAATAGACCACTTTCCACTTCAGAAATACACTTACAGAGAAAGGTTCCTTTACAGTTCATTTCTGTGCAGTGAGGAGGACTCGGTCTGAAATGTGAAGAGAGATTGAACTTGGAGACAGTGATCACGAAGGATGATATTCCAACTTTTAGGGAGAGAAGAAGGAAAGCTGTAGAATAAAAAAAAAAAGAATTTTAAGAAAGCAAACATCACTTAACCTGGAGAAATGGAGATAAGACAGGAAAAGAAAAGGGAATGTAAAAGGAATTTATTAAAAATGCAGTCTCAAGGAAACAAGCATAGATTATTCTTACATGAAAGAGATGCAGGAAGTAGTAAGGAACTAGTTTTGGTAGCTTGTATGTTTTTCAGTGACCTCAAAATTATTCAATGTGGAAAGTAGGTCACCTTACTAAGAAGATATATATATAATCTCACACATATACTAGCACAAACTTACAAGGACAAAATCAGAAAGGCCAAGGCATAGAATAAAATAGAATTATCATTAGATATAACAAGAAAAAAAATTTTGAAAAATCTTGAAAGAATATTTACTAGAATATAAAGATGAGGGGGGAAAAAAAAGTGGTTCATTGCTAGGGGACAAAAAGGTTAATATTCTATATAGGTAGGGAATCAAGCAGAAAAGAAGCAGTGGATCTCTTTATACCGGCTGTAGCAACATCTTTGACTTCATTTCCCAGGGGATTTTCATAAGCAAGTTAAAAAAAATAGTCTTATTGAAACTACTGTGAAGTTGTACAACTGGCTGGAAAAATTGTGCTTCTAGAATAAATGACAAGTGATTTTGTACCAGGATTTCTCCAGGGTCTGGTATTATTCAACATTTTAACAGTTTGGGACACCAGACAACAGAGCCCTCTTGTATAAGACACAGGCTGGAGGACAGCATTAGAATTCAAAATGATTTGGAAGAATTGAAGAAATGTTCTGAAATAAATGGCATCATAATGAGCACACAAAATACATGAGTTAACTAGTAAAATCCACCGTGCAAATACAAAATAGGAAATGAGAGACTGAGCAACTGACATTTACTAAGGACTCTGAGGTGCACATCAGAATATGAGTGCACATTACCTGAGTCAGTAACACTGCACTGCTATAAAAACACAATTTCTGAGCAGGAGAAAGCACATTAAATGGTCCTTCTGCCTTGTTTGTAACTGATAAGGTCTTAGCTCAACTTTAAGTTTTCGTAAATCCAGAGCAGAAGCAGCAAGATTAAAGGCCAAGAGTTCAGATCTGTGAGACAAGACTTAAAAAACTGAGGTTGTTAGACTAGAGAAACCTGAAGAGAAATATGAAAACAGCTTTTGTATTTATTATTTTTTTTTCTGCAGACCATGGATTACAGAATGAGAAGGAATAGTTTAAAATATGCCACATAGAAGATTTAGGTTAGTTCCAAACTATGGGAAGAGCTAATCACCAGAGCTCTCTGCAATGGGAAGCTGTGAAATCGCTTATGCTGAGTGATTTTAGAGATAGGTGAGAAAAACATCTGCCATGAATGACTTAAGCCAGGTGATGCTGCCCTTGGGGCAAGGGATGGACTACATGGACTCTCAAGTACCCTTCCAGGTCTATCTGTATTTCTATTATGACTTAAATATTCTCTGTAACAAGAATGACTATCACGAAGAGTTTTCACAGAGTTGACATTTTCCCTGTAAAAATTATGACCGCCTCTATAAGAGGAGTGACCAGAATACCTAATGATTCATACTGTTAAAAATATCTTGAGGAGCAGAAAAACGAGAGCACTTAACATCATCTAATGCAACCTTGAGGGGGAATAGAAGCAGATACGTTTTCCAGATGTGACATGTATAGAGATGGTCTTTTTCAGACACAAACAATACATCTTTTGCATTGATATTTCAAAGATGGGCAAGCATTTAATAGGAAATATTTCTAAATTGGCTCATTAGAACTTATTCTGAAAATGCTTCATTCTGCTTTAGTTCAGGCAGTAATTAGGAAAGACCACAGCCAAAGCATGTCCATCTAACAAGGCTTTTACATCCAAAAAAGCGAAATTGGTAGTATGGCAAAGTGGCGATCCTTAGCCTCCCCATTCTGTGCATCCCTGGTGCATCCAATGGTTTTGTGGAAAAGCCAGTGCGATCTCTGTGAGTCTGGAACCAGGTTTGTCTCACCATTAAAAACCAGAGTTGCTGGACAGGTACTAGAAAGGAACTAGTTGATTTTGTGCTTTGATTTTGACTGACATTATATATGGCTGTCATAGTGAAAATCGACTGGCGTGAGAAATTTGTTCTGATGCATTGCTTACTTTCTGTTGTGAAGAAAAATAATCTTTCTGATTATGCACTACATATATCCATACTTCCTCTTACATAATAATACTATATTTTGATGCCTTTCTATAATAAAGATCTATCCAAGCATACAGAAAAGAGTGGATTGAAGACTGAATGACCAAAATCAGTAGATTAAAGCTGGAAATATGTCTTTGACTTAGATCGTATGTGAGCTATCTCTATTAGAAAAAGGTATATATATATTTTTTTTTAGTAAGGATAAACCAAGCTGAGAAAGGAGATGGAAATCATGTCCCTGACTTATTCTAAACTTTTGCTACAGGCAAATATTATTAACATGATTAACTATACAACAGCAAAACGCAATACTGTATTTAGTTGCCACAACAGAGAATTCCACAAAAGAAATTGTCTGGAGAGTGGTGTGGAGTTGAAAGGCTCATCTTCACCATTTATATCTGTTCACTTATTTACTGTCACTGTTTTTCCTTTTGTCAGTTGTGTAGTTTAATATCTTCAAAGGAATCTATTAAACTATAAATGCTATAGGTCTAGATCA
>JAUBOD010000127.1:152977-165682 GCA_032353885.1 Nothura maculosa
TTTTTCCTTTTGTCAGTTGTGTAGTTTAATATCTTCAAAGGAATCTATTAAACTATAAATGCTATAGGTCTAGATCATGGGAGAACAAGGTGCATTTGTAAGTTTACACACAGCAAGTATTTCTGCTGATTTCACTAGACTGCCCAGCGTGTAGAGGTAAGTGTATACATAAATCCTGGTATGATTAGACTCATACTTCTCTTTCTTTGTCTTGTCCCTACTAGAAAGGATACTAAAATCTGCTCTTGCCAAAAGGTTTATCGGTGGTCATAGACCATAGAAGTTAGGTTTTTATTTTTATTTTATATTAGGCCACTCTTACCTTGCTTATTCCTTGGCAAAATGATGACCAAAAGCCATGCAACAGGCCAGGAAGCACTAGCTATACACAGGCTTGTTATTTATGATGTGCGCAAGTGAGTAACCTCGCAGCAGCCCCCCACTAACAGGGGCCTGTTTGTTTTTTGTTTGTCTGCTTGCTTGTTTTTCTGAAGCTCTGGTTGGGAAATTATTCCTGTGAAACAATCCTGAAGAAAGGCAGATGCCTGCAGCAAATACAGACTCACATCTTAATGTGAGTTTTAATGCCCTGCTAAGGGCAGTTGTGCAGAATAGCTGTAATGTCTCAAGTGTGCAGGAGACGGCAGACACCGGCCTGAAAGCAAGCAGAGGTCAGGGGCTCTCAGCAGGCAGCAAGGCCATGGCCAACCCTGAAGTGCTCAGGTGATGAGTCCTGCTGCAAGTCAGGGTGGCTGCCTGAGGCCCAGGACTTCAACCACTAACACTCCTATCTTTCTGTGCTAGATACTATAGCAAGAAACTGAGTTTGAGCCAGGAACCTAGGCATGGTACTTCTGAGTGTGCCTATGTACAACAAGTTTATGGATAGCTTATCCTAGGATAGCTGTGCATGTATTTGCACTTGAAATAAGCATAGTGGGACTATTAGTCTATGCCATTAAATAGAAGAAAATGATTGCTGATAGCCATATAAATTATAAGGCTTTATTTGCTTCTGGATTTTTTTTTGGCTGTCTGGCACTGTTATTCAATTGGGTCTCTCTTCTTGCCTGTTGAGCAGCTGAGGAGCAAAATGCAACGGCTAATACTGTCTTAGCCTTCGGCACCATTTGCATGGCAAAGAAATAGTACTAAGCCATGAAAATTTGAACAGCTAGTCAGACCAATATCCCAACAAAAAAAGTATTAATTATTAATACAAATGGCGTCAGATAGCAAAAAAAAACATGCATAGGAAATTAACTTGTATTTAAATTTGGGACATTTCTGTTTTCTCTAGCATGAAAGTTTGTCTTTAATGGCCTATTAGTGTTTAGTTAATGCTACATTAGCTGATTTTAAAGTACTGTACTAGCAACAAAGAAATCTCTTAAAGTCCAGACATTATCTCAAGGAGAAAATGAAAAAGGAAATATGCATGAAAAAGGTGCTTACTCCCTTTCTTTCCATCTCATAAAAAAATTCATTAGAAATACTGTCTATAAAATAATGCTTAGCACTTTTCAAAAGATCATGGCAAGGGTAATTTTGTACTGCAATAGCAAGGGAATTAAACCAGCCATTCACATTAACAATAACGAGTATTCAGCATCTAATCATCTGGGTGAAAATTCTCCTCTGAAATAGCACGTCAACATTTTTCCCCTCTATAGTAATGAGTTTGCCCACTCAAGAAAGGAAAAGGATTCTAATGAAATGCTAATGCAGTACCTGTAGCTTTATTTGATATTTTATATAACATTAGAAAAAAATGAATTATTTTAAAGAGTTATATGCACATCATATAAAAATAATAAACAATGCATTTATTGACACTGTGTTAGCTAATAGTCCCTAGGTTGCTTTATCCTCTAAAAGCCCTAGATATGGTTACATTAAGGTAATATAATACAAAAGACTAGATGATATAAGCCATGTTAATAAGAAATTGAGTAATTGGAAATTATAAGAAGTGGCAAATAATGTCAGATATAATAGGCATGATATGACTTTATGTTAGGCTTGGCTAGAAGTAGCCTGCTCAGAAATGAACAATTCAGGTTAAGCTGCTAACTGCATATGGGTTAAGATAGTGTTGGAGGTGCCCTGGGACAGTAAAATGAAGGCTCTGGCCAGAGCAGGTTGGTCCTGAGCACTCCCAGAGCAGGTAGAGGCTCTGCCCTGAAGATCCACTGAGGGTCCTCTCACAGCTTAGAGCCCACAACCCAACTCAGGCAGCTTCCAGCTAGTGAGTGATCAAACTCCCAGGCAGGATTCATTGCAAGTAAGGTTTTTTTCCAGCAGACTAAAAAAGCAGTAGAAACAAGTGGTCTACTGGTGTGTGTTTCTCACTCCTTATTTTGCATGCTTTATTTTTTTACTTACTTTCACAGACTCACCGACTCCTGCAATGGTTGAGGTTGGAAGGGACCCGTAGAGATCATCTAGTCCAACCTCAATCAGGAACACGTAGAGCACGTGGCACAGGGTGCCATTCAGCTGAATTTTGAAGATCTCCAGAGAAGGAGACTCCCAATTTCTCCCAATGTCTCCCAATTTGTACTCATTACCCCTTGTTCTGTCTCTAGCCACCACTGAGAAGACTTTGGCCCCATTCTCTTCACATTCTCCTCTCAGGTATTTGTATGTATTGATGAGATCCTCTCTCAGTCTCTTCTCCAGGCTAAGCAGGCTCAGCTCTCTTAGTCTTTCCTCATAAGATAGATACTCCAGTCCCTTAATCATCTTCGTCACTCTATGTTGGACCCTCTCCAGAAGTTCCACATCCCTCTTGTACTGCAGAGCAAAAGCAACCTCAAACTTTATGAGGTGCATGGTGAAAACACTCTTTTAAGTGTATTACTTCTAAATATTTATTTCTCTGGCAAGAGTTCTTTGACCTTACTTTGTAGATATATGGAGAAAGGTAATATTTTATTCTTTATATTTTTCATATATTCATTTTTGCGTATGCTCATCATATGTCAATAAAGGTTACATTAAATCACAATCTTTGTTCATGAGAGGCAGGATTCCTGTTACTTGATCTTATCCATGTAAAGTTTAGCAACTTCTCTGCTCTCATTGCCTCTCTTATCAGTGGGAAACAAGTGGGCTCTCTAAAGGGCAGCTCTTTGCATTTGTCTCAGATGTTTCTTCAGACAGGGATGAGTCACTGAGCTACAGGAGATCTTGGATTACTCTGCTTTGATTTTAGTGAGTGTTTTGGTAATTCCTTTCTACCATTGCTTGCCGCCTTTGTGTTGACTGAAGTCAGAAGAGCTCATTTCTTCCTGCACTAATTATATTCCTCTACTGAAATGATTGCTTTATAGGGACATCATGCAGCATTGCTGAAACAAGTCATGACATCTATTTGCTTTGAAGAGGTCATATGGCTCATTTGGACTCCTTAATTTTCCTGAACTCCATCTGGCACACTCAAATCTGCATGGTGCTGAAAACCCTGCAGTGGCGAGAGGCAGCTCCTGTGCAAAAGGCTTCTTTGGAGCCCTGACTACAAACATGTATGGCTGTGTGTGTGCAGTTGCAATTGGACCTGCACTGCTTTCAGGATAACAGGTATTTCTGCAGCAACCATTGATCTGCGGGGAGCCTCCATGAAGAGCTTGGTTGGGTGGAATCTCTCCTGATCTTGAGCTGCTGAAAGCACTCCAGTTTGAGTATCCTGTGTCATCTGAACTATATAGAGTGGGCTGCCCTTGCTGTTCTTTAAGCGTGTGTTGCAACTACACAAGTGATCCTCTTTACACTGATTTATGCCTGAAAATAGCAAAAACTATTTCACAAACATCATGACAATATTTATTCTGTGCAAAGGATTAGCATAAGGTCCATATACTGGTTAATTCTCATTTTTGCTCAAAATTATAAACAGCACTTACAAGGTCCAAAGGTCCTGGCCAGGCCTTTTGACTTTCACTGACTAATTTACTGTCAGCCTGTTAGTGTTTTTCTTGTAGTATAGCCTGTAGTGTAGGGTTTTTCTTCCTCATCACAGAGTATAAGGGAGATCTGAGAATAGAAGCCTGTTCTCAGTTCCTGAACTCTCAACACCATAAATGTCCTAATACATAAAGATGTGTTCCTTATCCTGGAACTGTTAAATGCCTCTATAAAAGGTCTTTGGATGTCTTTTTTAAAGCACTTCCAGAGATTGCAGGAGGTTCTTGATACCTTGTTAACATTTATGTAAATTGATCTCTGATGCCTTCCTCCCAGGCTATGCATTCCCCAGATGCTCTCCACAAGTCAAACAGCGGGAATCTCCACATCTTTATGCTCCCTTAACTCTTGTAGGGTGCAATTCTTTCATTACAGAGACATAAATACTAACTTTCCTGCTTCTCCACCAAAGCACGTTTTCTAACTGATCATTGCCAGAAGCAACAGCAGTGCTCTCCCTAGCAACAATTTCATTTGCATTTAGTTATGCTGTATTAAGCAACTGGATTGAAACAGGCACTGGAAAAGGTAAAACAGTTTTGGACTGATTGAAAAAAAGGTAGCAGTTCAGTTAGTGAGGTAAATTCTGTTTACTTTTTCCAAATGTGCATGTAGTATATCTCATGAGGAATAGAAAGATCCTTGTTTTACACTTTCTCTGTCATAAGGATCTTCTAAACTTATTTTTCTTTTTTTTTTATTTTCTTTTTGCTTTACTTGCTTCGTTTACCTTCCTGTAGATCCAGGGTGGATTTGTTTGCTTGTTCCAGGGTTGGTTTGTTTGCTTATTTCTCCCAGCTACCATCACTCATTTTCCTAAACAAACATTACTGTTTAACTCTATGGGAAATAATCTTCATGCTGTCTTCTAGCAGATGAAAACAGGTAAGTTGGTACTTTGGGTGAAGACATAAAGTGTAAGATAAGGTTCCCTTTAAAGCGGTGTTGTCTACAACCTACTTTCAGTTTCTCTCTTACCTGCCCTTAATGATCAATGCACCACGAACCCTCAGCCTAAAGAAAAGCCTACTGAAGTCAGGAAGTCTTCCTACCTTGATTTCACTAGTCTTTGGTCATTTAGTATTTGAAAAACTCTGGAATGGGTGGGTTTGTATCATCCGGTCTTGGCTATTACTTGCTGTTACTGTAATATGGTGTCAACGATGCCATGAGCTAGGATGACCAGGAAGAGGCAGAGCTGCTGGTGTCTCCCACCCTGTAGGCCAAGGGGAAGGCTCCTTGCCGTGTCTCCTTCCCAGAACTGCAGCAAAAGCAGCTGCTGAGTGGCCTGAACTAACACAATTCATCCTCTCTTAGAGTTACTTTAGGACAGTGCTCCCAGACTATTTTATGGCCTGTTCATAAGCATTGCAGCTTACCGTACTGATAGACATCTGCTGCACCAAAGCCACAGAGTCAGTTAGTGAGCTTTGATGTCATTTGTGTACCATATAGCGTGTGCATAGTGGAAAGAGAAGCAGAACTACATTGTGTGATCATTGAATGCTGTTGTACAAGTGCAATGAGTCTGCAAACTTCACTGTTTCTCAAACACTCCTCATTATTCTTCCCATTCCTCCCAAATAAATAAATGAGCCAGCAATCTTTTAAACTACTGAGCAACAATAATTCTATAAAGTATCACAAGGTTTGAATTCCCCCAAAAAGACTCTATTTGTAATGATGGAAATATGAAAATCAAGAATAAAGCAGACTTTTCTTGAAAGTATGCATTCAGGAAAACGCAAAATAGCAGATAAAAGATACATATTTTCCCATGTGACAAAGAATTGTTTGCCAGTTTATAATCTTCTTTTCTTTATTGAATTCCCTGATGAAATACATAAGCAAGTATTACACTGTATAGGATCTTTTAAATTTCTCAATATCATTTGCGGGATAACCAGGAGTACATCAGTTAGAAATCCATTATCCTTTTGTTTTTTACAGCGCTGTGATGGCTGAACAAGACAAAAGGAGAGCAAATTCTGTTGCACAATTTAGATGATAGACACTTTCTTTTGTTAGTACTGGCCTGACTTTTACTTCAAGAAAGTACTTATCTCTGGGAGCATACCAGGAAGGAAGCTATAAAAATACATTTGAGGACCTTGTCAACTTTCAAAGTGGGAAATAAAGAATAAGTCTCTGCTGATACTACAATACATTCCAGAAACTTATCTACTTGTGTGAAACGTACACCAGAAACAGAGGGAGATTAGTCTTTACTTTTATCTTTAAATTTATGGCTGTATTTTCTTTGTGGCTTTCAGTTTTTACACGTTTTTGTAATGTTCAGAAAGTTAACTCAATCATGTATTTCAAGCAACGAAAAGAAAAACCATCACATTCTTTCATAAGAAATATCTGTTGACCTCTAGTTGGCCAAGTAATATGTGCATAAAACAAGCAGGGTTTTATAGCATGTGAAGCCGAATCAATAGAGAGTCTGTTTCAGAATTAGCAAACAAAGACTTAACTTATGTAAACTTCAGCTTCAGAGGCATTTATAAAAAGGAGATGGAAATTATTAGACAGCTTTAATGACACCAGAAACTGCTATTTTCCTTAGGACCTTTATTGAGATAATTGTAGGTACATGCACATAATTGTCTGTTTAACATTCTTGCCCACAACTTATTTTTTGTGTGAAAATGGAACTACACACATAATAACAGTGCGTTGTAATGGCCATATTTGAAGAAGCAGTATCTGAGCTCTAGCAAGCACTCTGTGGCATGCAGTTGTCAGACTGAATACAGCAGACCTGGAAAATTTGCTCTGAACCTTGCATAAGTGCTCATTAGCATCCAGCTAGGTGTCAGCCAGCTCTGAGATCTGATGGAGAGGCTCTAGACAGCTTTTAAAGAGACTGATGATGAGATGAGGAATAAAAAAAAAAGAAAAAAAAATACAAGCACTTAGGTGTTTGCTTTAGGGTGACTAAATTGCTCAAAAAAAAAAAAGATTAGTCTACTAAGGAAAGCTCAGACACCTACAGCTTCATTCAGTTGCCTTAAAGACAGCAGCAAATGCAACTTGTGGGAGATGCCCTGGGCTCCCACTGGCCTCCACTGGCCATTCCAGAGGAGGATGGGCACCCATGGATCACATGCAAAAATGCCCAGTGTTTGAGCAACTCCCATTGCTCAAAAACATGTAGACAAACAGTTGACTGCATCAGGCCCTGACCTTTCATGCAGATGCTTGAATTCAGAAGTGGCAATCTTAAACAAAATTAGATGAATTCCATGGTTTTTTTCCAATAAACCCTATTCCCAACTCAGCCAGTTTCTAAAGTTTAGCCAGGGAAGTGCCTGAATGCTGATGCCACTGCTGTTTTCTTTTCAGTGCCTTCTATGCAGAACCAGATCAAGTTTACTGAGGTTTCAATGCAAACCCAATGTAGATGCCCCATGGATTTCCTGCACGTCTGCTGAGCTTTGCAGATAGTAGCTTTTACTCATTGTTATAGAGCAGAATGAATATGACACAATATTTTACAGGGACTTAAAAGACAAATCCCTGCCCCAAGAAGCTTAAATGATGTAAGGAGTTTAAAAGGATTAATTTCTATTCCTCGTGGGAACCTTAAGGTGTACAGCTTTTGCTTTGCTGTTCATTTTTACCCAGCTGTCCCTTATCTTTTTGTGAGACCTCACACACTGCTCCCAGTTGCTGGACAACAAATCTAGTTGCAGCCTGCACTGCTGAGATTTGATGTGTTGAACCAACCTGTGTCTTTAAAACTCAAGCCAGATGGTGGAAGGTTGAGGGAAAATAAGTAAAGCTATAGTGAAAAATCTTCTTGAAAGGGCCAGGCAAAGAACCATAGATGGGAGTTTTCGCATGCCTGGATGGGTTATGAGCCCTTCATGTGCTGAGCTGCCAGTCCTCTGCAGGGTCTGCACCCTTCATTACTCATGGCTTTGCATGTTCCATGCTGTAGGAAGGAATAAAGTGCACACAGGTTTCTCCACTCACCTGGGCAGAGGGCCTCAGGCCACAGCACGTAGTCTAAGCTCTTGATAGCAGTCTGCTCTTAAAGAGTTCCATAAATAAACCTGCTTGGCGAAGCAATAGAAAAATTATAGCATAGAAGTGCAGTGCATATAGAGTCCAGTTAGGGATGCTTGGGAAGGCTCTGGCCAGTAGCCAAATCATAGAACCATTGCTCAGATTTGCCAAAAGGGCAAGAGTACGGTAATTAGAATGTGAATTTTAAATTTTGCCATGCTTATCATTCATTTCTATATTTAAATGTGACGCAAGCAGTATGTACTTCTACTTCACAGCATCTGCCTTTCCTCTCTCTTCTTCTTAAAGCGAAAGTAGGTACAAGCAGAGCTAAGGAAGCATTGCAAAATATTTCCTACTCAGGTATTCAGACAGCTTGCTAAATTAATTTGATGCACACCTATTTTAAGTCACTTGCTGTTCAAGAGCTCAGACTTTTCTATCACAAAATGCTCATTACAGATAAAGTGTTTCATGCTACAAAAGAAATAGAAAGCAAATATTAGGAGACCAAGTACTTAGAATCACCTTCACTTTCCCACTGACCTTAGGAGAAATGTGCAAGCTCATGGCTACAGCATTTTAGGGATATTTCCTGTGCAGAAACACCACTTCTATCAAAGCCCATGGCAATTACAATCTAAGCTGTAAGAGATTCTCAATGTGACTATATGCACTCACCCAATTACTTTGTATGTAAGTGATCATAAAAAATAAAATCACATATGTAAACAAATTTGAGAATAATCTTTTTTTTATTTTAGAAATGATTTATTTTAGAGAAACTTGTTATTTACCCAGGAATTTAAGGGAAAATGTTCATGCTTTTTTTCCTTGTCTTTTTCTAAATTTTTACCCTCTGAGGGGTGCAAAATTCAAGTGAAAATTTTCAGCATCTTCTGTCAGCAGAATAAACATTTTCTACCTACAAAAGGAAGTAATGGCCTTGATATCTACCAAATACCAAGTACTCACATAAAATTGCTCTTAATCAATCATCTGTAGTCATTAACATTTTGAATAATTAATAAACCAAAGAATATTACAATATGCTCAAAGACAATCCATGATAACAGGCTGGGTCTGTCAGACAGGTTATTCTTTGCAAATTTTTGCTCTGCTGATGCAGTGACATTGCATGAAATGGAGCACTCAGCCCTTGAAGAACCACATGTTTCCCTGGCCTTTCTAATGCATGAAACAGATGAAATGAAGCACATAGAGGGGACTAATAGAGAAGAAAGCTTGCAGTGGTGGGGGATTATCCTCAGCATACAGGATATTTCATAAATCTGGAGCACTGAGATTCCTTGTAAGTTGAATAATAAAAATTTAATAAGACAACACCCGAATGAGGCATACGCTAAAGCCAAAACAAGTGTCAGAGTGTGCGTCCATTAGACACAGAGGGAGATTGGAGAATATTTTGTGTAACTGAGTCTATTAAAACTAAACTGTGTGATAAAGCTGCTGACACAGCAATTCAACTGCTTGTACTATGCTTATACTAAAGGCCGATAATAAGACAGCTCCATAGTTAGTGAACAACAGCACACATTTATATGGAGACCAGCGAGCACCAGTTGATCTAGTATGAGGTTTTCAGACACTTTTAAAATAATCTGCAGAGTCTGGAAAATGGGCATCATTGAAAATTACCATTAGATTTATAAATTGATTACAAATCCTCTGAGGTGTATGAATGACACAGTTTAATGAAATTCAAGATTTCGTTCCACAACATACTATGGAAAGTAACAGGCACAATAAAGATAATAGCTGAGAAGCTCTCACTCTCCCAGTCTTTTGTTAATAAAACATAGAAACTAAGCAGATGTTGCCTCATAAGTGCAAATTAGAGCAGAGACTCTCTTTCTTAAGGGTATTTTTACAGTGCTTTCTCCTACTGTCAGATATGAAATGTGTGCAGGCTGTAAATGGGTAATGCAAGATACTTCTTCCTTGGCATAATTTCAGTGTTTCTATTATTCATATCCTATTCCAGGCAGGTATTTTTTGTACATATCTAGCCATCCTGCCAGCACTTTAGGCATTAGTGAAGTACATAATTACAGAAGGGAAAAAATTGCCAGGGGTGGCCAAAAAGCCCTGTCCTTTCTTCACCAGCCTAGGAAAGCTTGGGTGGTTTTGGCTGCCAAGAGAGAGGTGCACAGGGCAGTGAGGTGGTGGGGAGCTGCTGTCCTACTCCTCCCATCTCTTGGGGGCAGCAAGACCTGATATCCTCTCAGCTATCAGACTACTTCCAGCCTCCATTCCGGGTTCATCCATATATCCATACATCCCTCTCCCCAGTCTGTACACTTTCTCCCTTTGCATGTGCATTGCTCAGAGGATATGAGCACTCTGCAATTGCCTGTGCAATTGGATTTCTTTCCAAAAGGAACTCCTAGGCACGAAGGCATGGAGCACGGGAGGTCAGGACACCACCACGTTAGCTGCGGTCCGTCTTTGAAGACTACTCCGCAGGGCGGGAGGGATACAGCCAGTGCACCCACTCTGCTTTCGGAAGGAGCACTCAGGGGAAAGGTTTACTTCAAAAGTCACCAAGAGAGAGATCTCCAGCTGCTCCAGGGATAAGATGGGCCTATACACCAAAACTAGTTTACAGTATAGCTCTTAAAGAACTGGAGGGAGTGAATGAATCAGGGTAAATCCATATCTCTTCACAGTTGATTCTGAAACACAAGCAAAAGGTTGCTTTCTGCCTGGTACTCTTACATTTGTATGTTTGTCTCTAAGGTACTGATTAGTAATTTAATTGCCTGACTATCTAATAAGGGAATCTTATAATTTTCTTCCGTTAGCAACTTCTCTCAGTATCTTTTAGCATTAGGTAGTACCTGTCTCCATGGCCCAGAGACAGACCAATGTTGTTGTCGGAGGCTCTAGAGAACATCCCACAGAAAGAGGATTTCTAGGCACCCCCACACAACTAATTAGCACAGAGATTATTGCTAGATAACCTTGAGGTAATCATATGTTCAAGTATTCCTTAGATAAACATTTTGATGATTTTAAATTATGCTGAAGTCATTTACCAGGCTGTAGTTAAGGAAGTATTGGGCTGTTAAAAAGCTGCAGTAATCAAGGCAAGAAATTTCATGTTCTGCTGTACAACCCGTCTGCGCATACATGGCCAGGAGAAGGTCATGAGCAGGGAGTCATGAACCTAGGGAGACAGTCAAGCTTTACTGCACTACAAAGGGACAAAAAGAGATTCTGCTTTTCCTTTCACCATCCCCCATACACATCAATATATTCATTAATTAAGGCTTGAATGTAAATTGTTGTGATTATTGTAAATTAAAGCTGGGAACCAATCCAGTTGTTCATTCTAGTAGATGTCACTGAAAAGATGAGGCATGCAACATTTTTTGCTGCTGTGCTCTTAGAAGGTTTGTCCTTCCGTGGTTCCTCAGCATATACCCGTTCCTGGCACTGCACTTCAACATCATGCCTACTAGCAGTTTGGAGACCCTAGGGCAAGGAATGAAAGAGGTGAAGCAATCCTTAGGTTTATTCCAAATGCAAAAGATCTGTAGGGACTCAGAAACAGCCATTTGTCACTTCACAAAATCTTGCATGGTTACAGAAAACTAAAAAAAAACACATCAAGGAGGAGTCTAATAATTTTTGAGAGAGTAACTTACAGAAGGGTCTCTGCAGCAGGGAAATACCCTTCTAGCACGGACAAAGTCTTGCCTCTGGGGAATAACAGCAATTACAAAGGTCCATCTGAAATTTCTGTTTCCTTTTTCTGATTAATCTAGACACCTATTAATGCTAAGCTGGGTACACTGCAGCTATCTGCCAAGCACTGAATGGCACACTACTTGCTATTGCTCCAAGTTAACCAAAATTGCTGGTTATTTCAACTCCTTTCTTCAGGAAGAGGCCAGGGATCCAGAGAAATGGCAACTGTGTGAATAGACAAACTTTCCCCCACAGCTTCCCTTCTCACAAGAAGTCAAACGTGATGGGGTCACTGTGTGGAGCTCCAAGATCCCGTCTAGTCTAGAAGACCAGGCTTACAGAGGTGGCTGGGAAGCCCCACTGGGTGTCATTTGTTTCTGAGCCCAGGATGTGAAGAGCAGATCATCTTTGTTTGGACAACAGACTCCCTTCTTGCAGAGCTCAGGTATTTTCTTGGAAGTGAAATGATGACCCTTGGTAGCCGGTCAAATCTGAAGTGTTCTTTGGGCCAGTGCAGGGAGAGGAGGAAGACTGGGCCTTATATCTTTTACATGAACTTGTTAGCAATAAGTATTTCTCTATTTATGACTGTCTCTATTGACAGAGAAACTTGATCTCTGCTTATCATCTGTTTTTAAAGGGATGTGCAAAGGGCTACCAGCCTACCCTGTGTTGCCATTTTTTTCATATATTTTGATATATTTTTTTCAGCTATGTCACTGACAGGACCACTAAGTACTCTGAGTTTTCTGGAGTGTATCTTCTCAGAGTGCTAGTTACCCTGCCAGGATTTCTTCCACTGTAAGTGCCTACAGAAACTCCCTAAACATAATTTGCTAACATAAGCTTTCCTTTTCCTTTCATGGGTGCAAGCTGAAGCACAGGAGGTTCCACTTGCAGGTGAGGGGGAACTTCTTTACTGTGAGGGTGTCAGAGCAGTGGAACAGGCTGCCCAGGGAGGCTGTGGAGTCTCCTTCTCTGGAGGTCTTCAAAACCCGCCTGGATGCC
>JAUBOD010000127.1:165782-175946 GCA_032353885.1 Nothura maculosa
GTGCCACCTGCTCTAGGTGCCTGCTGGAGCGGGAAGGTTGGACCAGATGATCTCTAGAGGTCCCTTCCAACCTTGATGATTCTGTGATTCTGTGATTCTGACTGTCTACATGTCATAGCAGGACCTCAACCCCACATCTATATCTACCTTCACTACCTTCCCCTCATCTTCTGCACCTTCATGCTCTCTCCTATGCTCTATATTCTTTCATTCGCTCTCCTTCATCTGCATTTCCACCAACCACTCCTCTAATCCCACCTTCTCAGCAATGCAAGGCAAAATGCAAGTTTGCCTCAAGTCATCATCTCCTCCTTATCCTGCAGTGGCCACCTCTGACAAGTATTTGCCTTTTTTATACTCTTTGGTCTGTTCTGAGCTGTTGCCTTTCTGAAGCTGAATTCACATCTGCTATCGCCTGTTGGTCAGTCTGGGATCTGGGGATCTTGGAGAGGAAGATTTCATTGTAGTCCTGCATTTTAAACTCAGCTGGTCAATTAAAGATATAGACAAAGAATATTCCTTTAGACTACTCACTTTTAATATCTGGTATAGCTTTTTTTAATTCATTTTTGTCTTCTGGTCTTAATTTTGTCTTAAATTTGATCTTTTCATACACATTGCTTGTAAGACTTGCATCTTGATTCATAGTTCTTGAGTTCAATTTCTTTCAGAAATATCTGGAAACTGATTAAAATTTAGAAAGAACTGATTAAATAGTGCACTATAGAAGTCAGCCATTTGGTGAAATGCACTTTCTTGGAGGGTCACTAGAAGTTCTTTAGAGTAAAAAAATATTTAATACTGGCAAATACTTTACTACTGGCAAAATGACTTTCAAAATTCATAATTAACATTAATATGAATCTGAGGTAGAGATCAGATGGAAAATACATCTGAATCAGTTGAAATGTGTAAAAAAAAATAGAAAACGAGATATATAAAAGGCTTAGACATAATGAAGGTGTTGATTTTGTTTAGCCTAAAATTTAAAAGTACTGTCCCACTTCTGTAGAGAGATCCAAGCTTCTGAGAAGCACAATTTATATAAGCAGATAAATGCCTGATGTTTTCATTCCAAAGCTCAATCCCACTCATCCCAAAATGATCAGTTCTCATTTTAATATAATGAAATGCTTGCAGTCTTCCCATCATTGCCCTCAATTTGCATGCAATACAAGATCAATTACATTCTCTCCAGACAGTTGTCTGTTCCTTCACATTTTGCTGCAGAAGAAATCATTAATATCTTTCATAAGGCATATGCTCAGCAACAGGCAGCACCACACACAGAGAATATGTTGCTTGTGTTACAGCGTTGTTATCTGAAAAGATTACAGGAGCAGGCTGAATAATCAGTTGAACAATCTTTGCCTCATAATATTTTTCCAGCCTTGGAGAAATTGGTCTATGTTTTACTAATGATCCTGTTTATTCAGAGTTTTTCTTCTGAAAAAAAAAGTAGCTGTGTTGCTATTTCTGTAGCAATATACAACAGTTTTTCACTGGGAATCAGGAAAAAGTGCTCCTCTACTATTTATCATAGATTCATTTCAAGTAAATCTTAGCTCAGGTAAGGATCTTGTGAGGCAAGATTATAGCTGTACAATAGTATCTCCCGTGTGTGTTACACCCACCAATATGTTTTAAAAATGGATAATAAAAAGATCATAAAATAGATAATCAGGATCTATTCAATAGTTCTATTCAAAAGAGACATATGTTGAAGAGCAGCTCTCCCAGGAAGTAGTTGTTTGGAGTAGTTGGAGGGGATGAAGATTATTACTAAATTCAAAGATATTCCTAGTTTACTTTGTTTTTACTATACTTAAGCAGAGTCAACAGTTTTCTGTAACTTTTTACGGTTATCATTGCAAAAGCTTCTATTCTGTTTTGAAACATTTATTTGACAGCAGCATTCCCAAATATACCCTGAAAATCAAGAAGAATATATTTTATGTGCTTTGAGAAAACAGATTTTGTTTCCTAATAATCACTGAAAACTGATGGCCAGATACAATCTGACTGGGCCACATTCACTGCAAGGTCAGACTTGGCAGTCAAGGACAGAGATTATTTCAAGCCATTTTCATAGTCCTTTTGTGTGAGCATAGTCTAGTTCCTGGCATAAGTTAAAACATATTTGGGATAAGTGTTGAAAAATGCTGTGAATAGATACTGATGTTGTTCTCACTCTGCTTAATCATGCTTGTTCCTCTGCTATTTCTCTTCCCTTTAATTTTATTTTTAAATGTATTGTACAGATATTTGCAGGAAGAAGAGCTGAGCAAGCAATATTTTCATTCTAAGGCATTTCAGGTATTTTCATATTTTGTCTCAAATGAGACTGAAATCAATTTTTATGGTAGAAAACATCTAAAGATTTTCAGCTGGGCAATGCATAGGTGTTTGCTGGGTATGCAGTTAGGAGATACGTTATATGCCTTGGTGCATGATAACAAGCAATTTTTTTCAAGGAGTAGAAGCACTGATGTTGCAATACTGATGAAGCAAACCCAGACTAATCTATTTTATTTTCCTCAGTGCAACAACTCGGCAGATTTCATACTTCAACATTTTCTTATGAAAATATGTAGGCTTTCAGGACTTTATTAACTGATAGAAACTTCTTTTGCTAGAGAATTTGCCAGACCAGTCCAGAAAAAAAAAAAGTGGAGTTAGAGTTGCACACTGATATATTCAATGAAAATAAGTTTTAAATAAGCTCAGGAAGGTTAAGTACATTGCTCAGGCAGTTAATAGAAGCTACTCTATATGACTTGCCTCAGCAGTGACACTTGCTCAGCAATGTAAAAGAAAGTGAGGTTAGAAAGTAAATCTTGTCAGTCACTCCATAGAATACAATAATTTGGGAAATAAAAATGTTCCAGATATTTAAACAAATAAATTTGAAGGGCTTGCGATATGCTCATTAAAAAAAAAAAGAAAGCCTTGATCTATCACAAAATTATATATAGTTGCTATTCCTTCTATTGTATCAGTTAGAAAATAGTTCCAATCACAGAATACCAATAATATCATTAAGCTCAGATTCAAACTGGAAGTTGCTCTTTTACAATTCATTCTACAGTTTTTATACCGTCATCTAGGAATTCCAGCATATAAGTATTTAGCCACAAGGAAATGTTGAAAGCAAAATAAGACTTATGCTCAAAATGCCTCAATGTGAAACAGAAATAGTCCTCCTTTAACAAGGTTAAATTCAACGTTTAACAGTCTAAGAATGCCGGCAGATAAAACAAAAAGAAAAAGCAGGGAGCCAAAAGACACATGTGGAGTCAACAATGCCCAGTGCCCGAATATACACTTTATACACATGTATCTTTTAACAACAGTGAACCTGAACATGTGTTACTCACAGAACTGCAGAAGAGAAGCTCTCCCAAGGGAAAACAGACTCCCTTGGGAGTCCCTCTCCCTTTACGCTACAACCTGTGCACATCATGAGTTTCGGAAGGTGTGGGAGGGAGTAGTGCCATGGACCACATAGAGCTATCTCTTCCTATGGAGTGCAGAGGACCCTGCATGCATATGAGATATTTTCTTAAAGATCCCTATAGAGAGCATTCTTTCTGTATATTCAGTGAGAAGAAATGACTAGCCTTGAGGCAACTTCTTTCTTTTTTCTAATACCACATTAAAAAAATGCCATTCAGATTGAACTTTAGCGTTAGCCAGATGATCACAATGGATGCCTTTGAGTTTGAGCACACTATTCCCTTTTAGTATTAATGGTATTTATGAAAGAAGCCAGAAGAACTCGTTCAAATTTTAAATGTGGCAATATTTTGCCCTCTGGCTTTATTCTTTGGTTTTTTATTTATTTTCCTTCTGCAAAAGCAAAAGAAAAAAAAACAGTCTGAAAACATTTACATGTAAAAATATCAAGAGATCATTGCACTGCCCTAAAGGAGATTCTCACTCAAAGTTTGCCTCTGTTGTTAAGGCAAGAGTTTTGTGCATAGGCTTTTGTTTTGATTTGTTTTGCTATGGAATTAATCTATATTTTACTAGGAACATTCAGAGCTCTCATGCACTTTTCATTATATAGGACATACAACTACTTTGTTAATGATATAGAAATGAAACACAGAGATAATAAGAACTTAATTGGAGAAGAGTAAAGACGAAAAACACATAAGATTCATATAAAAATATATTGAGCACTGGATTTCTACAAAGCATAATTGTCTAAAACCTGAAGAGCAGAAGCTGTTGGGATCTAGGACTGTCTGTTACAGAGATCATGTGCCAGCTCTGCATTTGGATAGTGCAAGTTCAACAGGAATGACCCTGTCTGAGTGCACTTGAATTTAGCTGAGAAGATGCGTGGTCCTGGGCCTCAGCCCAGGTTGTAAGGAGATTATCTGGATTGCTGGGTATTTCCTGTGGCAGCTCTGCCGTGCTGATTCCTGCATTATTTCAGTTCACTATGACCACTCATGTTACCTAAGCTAGCAAAAGAAACCTACATGCACCGCTGCTCTCCTTCAGTGCTGTCTTTGGTATCAGAAATAACATAAAAATGAGCAGACAATATAATTATGTCCTAATCTTGCAAATGTTAGCACACGTCAGTGATTTTACCTGGATAAGCAATTCTGGCAAACTCATACAAAAATCTAGTTGGGTTTATGCATTCTTGCAGCATTACTATTGCAATAGAGTAAATTTATTTTCCTAAATCAGTTAAGTCTTAAGTCCTAACTTAAGACACAGTTGATGAGGTACGCAATAGTAACCAACAGAAAAAGACACGTGCTGAAGATGGCAATACCTCGCTTGACCTTATTTCTGACGAATTACTATCACCAGGACATTTTTTAAAAACTATTATTTAGTCAGAATGTCAAAGTCAAATGCTTAAAAGTGGATTCTAAAAGCATCTTTGGGCACCTGATAAAAATGCCCCATGTCTCAGAGCTGCAAAGCATGCACAGGCTAAATGGCAGCTGCAGCAGAAGAAATATGACAGGACTTTCTAAAATCAGGCTTGCTTTCCTTGGCTGCTTCGCAAGCCCTGGAAATGAGTTCTACTCCTCCAGTTTCTGTGAGAGCACTCATGGCTGTGCTGTGTTGAATAACAACTTCAAGGTGTCTTAAATGGCTATGAATTCCTTGCATGGTCTCAGTGAATATGTTTAATATACAGCTTTAAAATTATGGATAATGATGTTTACATCAATAGCATCAAAATACTCTTTATTCATTAAATCATTGATTTCCAAACTTCATTCTCACCAAAGACTGGAGTCTTTGCTGAATCATTACTATGGAACTAATTATGGAATTATTATGATCATAATCCATAATTACCATAATCCATATTTTTACTTAACATCATATTAAATTCCCTGCATGTCTTTTTCCATCTCACCCAGACAGCTCTTCTAGTTCAGCCTTGCTTCAACTCTCCTGTGCCTTATATTCTTAACAATCTCAAATATTTTTTCCCTAAGGGGTGGCTGCTTCTCTCTGAAAACCTCATGTCTCCTCGTCTCAGAGAAGAGGTAGAGATGAGACCTTGTAATGGCACCATCCTCTGTTTTCATCCTAATTTTTTGCAGGTTTTGGCTCAAAGAAGAGGTTTGGGAGGCATCAAAAGCCTCTGACACCTCTGCTGAACTCCACTGGGCATTCCCACGGAGAGGCGGCGAGAATCTCAGGTCTCCACTGTGCTGAAGACCAGTTCCAGTCCCTCTTTAAAGAACTGGATATGGGATGTCATGGAATGGCTTGAGGGCCTCTTGAATAAAAAGATAAGTGTACAGGTGAAATATAATCTTGAGACACAAAATTTGCTGTGAGGACTGCAGGGAAATAAGCAGGGAAGTGGAGCAGCACAGCGCCTGCACTGTTTTTCTTAGGCATGTTTGCTTACACTTCAGGGAGTGACTGGTTTTAACTGGAAGTACCAACAGCTCTAATGTTCCTCTAATAGGAAAAACTCCTCTAACACAACTTCATCCTTGAAAAACTATTACAGGAACAGAGCTGAAAACAGGGTCAGAAAGATACCTGCTTATCAGCATTTAAAAATGCTTCCTCTGCAGTTTATACAAGCCTTGCCTATCAGCTTTGAATTTCAGGCTTCATCGGACTTAATGGAGCATTGTCTTTTCAGTGCCAACACTTTTTTCCTTTGAGCTGTGGACTCTCATCCCACTATAATGCCTTTTTTGACCCCAATTTTCAGACCCATTGTCTCTGGATATGCTAGGTGGCCAAGGCTTCACACAATGGGGTTGCTTGTGTATCATGCAAGCTATCACAGGGAACATCTCACAGGCTTCCTGCCCACGCACCTAAACCCCAAACCCCGCTTGCAAACAACAGAGAAATGACGCCCTCACATTTCTAGACACCAACACAGAACGTTTCCGCTAAGTTATTTTGTTCTCACCCACGGACAGAAGTTTCACCAAGGCTGCTGAGAAGTCTTGAATCCGTCACATGTTACCACACAACCACACCGCAATAAAAGTCTGAGGCAGCCTCCAAGACCTTGGTGTTTTCAAAGCAACATTGTCCTCAAACATACTGTCTGTGGCACCTCTTGGCTGCAGAGAACTGCGTCAGGAGACCTGGGATGCTGGGAATTGCCTTGAGTCTTACCAAGGACTATTTCTAGTTGGCTATGCTGAAAAACATTTGGTAATCATTAGCTTTTGCTTATGCCATACTGAAGATTTACTTGTTAATTAAATGTAACTGAGGTGTGTGTATCACTTTCATGAGGAGTTAAAGCTTCACTGAAGATTTCTTTCCAAAATGCTTTATATGAAAGAATTGTAAACACAGGTGTCCACTCACAAATTACTATATTTACAGGAGGTCAGCATATTTATTCTATTTCCACTATTTAGGAGAAGATTGTGATTTTTTTATTCCTTTTAATCTGTTTGAAAGCATCTCTTCTACCAAGGTCCATAGGCTGCTCCACACAGCTGTTGAAAGGCCAGGACCCACAACAGTCAAAGGCTAATCTGATTTTCAGCTATATCAGCTGGAGCAACCAGCAGCTCATGCAGCTCCCCTGTTGTGTGGCAATGTGTTTGCTAAGGACATTTGCAGTTTATTCTTTGCATGATAACACCTGAAAAAGTCATTGTTTATGTGATTTTGGAACAGTTTTTAATTTAGCACACTGGGTTAATTAAAGCACAGCTGAAACAGAGCGGAATACTGACCAGTGTAACTTCTTCACATCCCTATATGCAGGAAGACTCCAACTGACATCTGAATATTGCTCTGTAATGGGATTGTCTCTCAGCTAAAACAGTAGAACAGAATTAAGCCCTGGCTTTTACTCATTGAAACAGTTCGAATAGGGAAAAATGAAAGAGATACAACTGTCACATTTTTGTGCCTTTGGCAATCTATTACAGGAACATGCATGAAAAAAATTATTCCTTTTTTATTATTATTTTAAAATCCATTCTACATAAGGCTGTCAAAAGCTATAGCTCCTAGTCAATGAAAGGGAAGTTAAAAGAAAGAGAAATCAAGCCCAAAAAAAGCTCCAAGTAAAACAAGATGAGAAGTGACCTATTTAAACAAACTTGTCATGAATATTAATACAAGAGAATGGTCAAGCTATAAAACAAGTGTGGATAAAAAAACACATGCTTGTCAAGCCCTTTCTCAAATGTTTTAGAACCCATAATATTGACACAGGTATGTCAGTACTGACAATATGTCAGTACTGACACAGTATGTCAGCTGGAAAAGGAGCAGATACTGTAACAAAAGACCTTTGAAGGATGCTGTAGAAGAAAGAACAGATTTTATTCCAGGACTAATACAGGAAAGTTCTAAACAGTTTAAATTTTCATTTTTGAATCTTTTTATTTCACTCCAACATAACTTAATATATATTTATAATGGCACTTTCACTCACGTTTGGAAGTGCCAGTAAATTCTAAATGCTCACTTTTCCTGTATATATTTTTGCTTCCTTTGGTATTGACCAGATCCTGAATATTAGTTGTAACAACTCGAATGATAATGCGTTAGTATCTAGATGTCATGCATTTGGGAAATCAGATATACAGGGTCACAAACACTTCAAGGGCAGTGCTGGAAAGAAGGAAATGAATAGGGAAAATTCTTTCCATTTTACTGCTTTACAGAAGATGAGCAGATATCTAAGCACCAATGCAACAGTAATGTGTTTTTGTAAACTTTCTTTACTGTCTTTCACTTTGGCAGGACCATGACTTCTGAGAGCATAAAACATCAGGCAAACTTTCAATTCTAAATCTAGATGAAAGTATTTGGTGACTTTTTTAAAAAAAATGCCACTTCTGTCCTTGGTAACCTTTCCTGAGCATGATCGTAATAGTTAAGTCTTGACTATGTTACGTACAAGTCCCTTGGTGACATTCAGTCCAAATCTGATGCCTAAACTCTAAGCTGGAGGAAAGCTCATCCAGAGGAGCCCACAAGCTAGTCAGGAAGGGAACTCACTCACTCCTGTCAGGGTTCATCATCTGCTTCTGATCTTTTACCCCTCCTGAAACATCCCTGTAGGCTGTCAGCAAGGAAGACATTGGCAAGTCACCCAAAAACTCCCTATGACGTCGATATGCAAAATGCTTCCTGGTGTGTTTATTGCACCTATTTAACCCATAGTTGCGTTGTGTATGAGTCAAGACCATATAATATTCTACTAGGTGTTCCTACTCGATCTGAAATGTTGAGACAGGTAAAATGCATGACTCTGTGCTAACGCTTAAACAAACTTTTAGCAGTGTCCCAAATTCCCACACATACCTGCCTGTCCCTTTACCTGCTCATTTCCAAGTGGCCCATGTATCGATGATATTCATTTTTTTTGCTGAGCTTGCCAACAAAAGTGCTACTTCAGCCGACATTTTGGTCATCAGGGCATGATGTGCTTTTTGCAGGAGCCACGGCAAAGATGCTGAAAAGAGGATATAATTATTTTGCTCCAACACCCCTCCAGAAAGCTGCCAACAGGAGCACACAAACAAGCTAATCCCTTTTCCATCCCATTATTAGCAGATTTAGCTAGAGGCATTAAAAAGGAGCAGATAATGGAAAGTATAAAGACGCCATAGAAGCAAAATAGTGATGATTATGTTTATTGTGAAATTAAATGTTTATTTTCAGGATACTTGCAGATTCTTGTGGTAAAGAGTCATTGTGTAGCTTCTGGCAAATTCTTAGAGGTTTATGGGCAGTTTGGGTTGAAGTGCCAATTTATATTTTCAGTGATTGCAAGGGGTTATAAGATTTTGTGACAACATCTTTTACTATGACTGCCTATCAATTAAGATTCCTCTCTAGAGCCTTTTTCCTGCCTGAGTATCTATCAGTCAGAGGTGCTTTCAAACAACTCCAAATTCTGTATGTCTCCTTTGTGAAAATGGTCACAAAGTCACTTTTCTGACACAAAGTTTTCCCACTCATCTGTACAGTGTATATTCCCACAGCAGCAGGACAATATCAATCCCTACTTCTCCTTTGCACGGCCTCATAAATGTCATGGGAACAGGCAGAAAGAAGAGTCTGCAAAAATAGGAGCAAGCGATTCCCAAAGGGAAGGGGACAGCTGGTCTCAAACCTGTATTTCGTTTAAGGAGAAGCTGTAGGTGGAATACATTGTGCCATGAAAAGTCTATCTATTCAGAGCTGCTGGAGCCTGGTGAAGCGTCACAGCTTAAGAGCTGAGGTCACTGCATGGTTAGGCAGACACTGAACAGGAAGAGCTCATCCCAAATGTTGTCCTTGAGAGTAAGATAAGGAGGTTTGGGCCCTGCTGCTATTTTGTGGACTTGGCCTCTCTCAGTAGCCTGCAGATGTCAGAGGGAGCTCTGGCTCTATGGAGCAGACCAAAATGTGCTCCGCCAGAGATCTTCCTAATCTTCAGTCCAAGAAGTCTACCTCAAAAGCAAACAGTGTGGGGAAAGTAGTACTGGCACAGGAGTGGTCAGGTATTGAAGAGGAAATACATCGCTGCAAGTACTGCTAGTTCTATTTCTCTTTAAAGTTACTTGCTGTTCTTTGGTCTTGTCAGACCTGATAAATGTGACAGAACTGCAGCTGCTCAAGGCATGGACAGGAGAGCCGGTATTGCAGGAAGCACAACCAATTCCTTATTAAGCAGCATTTTTCCTTCCA
>JAUBOD010000127.1:201640-215185 GCA_032353885.1 Nothura maculosa
TGAGACTACCCTTCCCTGGGGTTATTTTTAGGAAGATCCTGTCCTCCTTGTGCCTGGGTTCTGTCTTGAAGTCCTGTTAAGCCCTGAGAGCTGCTGTGATGCCAAGGCAAAGGTGGCAAATAAACTGGGGAGTGGAAAGGTGGCACCCAAAGGTCTCGAGAACGTCACTTCACAAAAGTCTTTGTCTGGGGATTAGTAGAACTTGGAAGACTAGCTGAGCAATGCAAAGAGGGATACCCTTGCAATATGTAAAAAGATATGAAGCCTTGAGGGTGTGTATGTGTGTGGGGGTTATTGTGGAAAAGATCCTATTAGATTAATTGACTTGCAAATGTCTTTATAAAATAAATCCTTGTTGCAAGTTGACAAGTCTCATATTAAAGACTAAGTCTGCATCTTGGTGTCTAATTCCTCCAAAAAGGCCATTTCTGCCCATTTTGCAACTGAAGCTCTTGAAATTAATAGCACTATATAGGCATAATTAATGACTTTTCAAGTTAGTAGAAATAACTTTGCAAGGCAAGGAATCACAGCAGCCTTTTATCCCCATAAAACAAATTGCTTAGAAAAATGAATTGTAATTACTCATAAAGACATCAAAAATGTAATGAACCCTGTACCTGGATGTGGTTGATGACTTGTAAGGCTCATAACGTGTATTAACATTAACCGTACAGACATACAATGATAGGTACTGTCCTTAGCATGTCAGTAATCGTTTCTATCAGCAGTTTTCACTGGATTTGTTTCTCTGTGGGTTTATTTTTAATGTATTCACTAGTGTTGTTACTTCTCTGTTCTTCCACTACAGTTTCTGCACTTTTTTTTTCCAAATAGAATTTGTCAAATGTCTGTTGGATAAAAGGGAGTTTTGCTGTTTGCTTCAATGGGAGCAGGACAAGACCCAGCCTAGCTGGGCGCTTGACCTGCTCTGCCTGTCCAAAATGTCACCCACATGTACAGCTATTACTTGGGAAGGTCCATTTAAGTAGTCAGCTAAAAATGTGACCTAATTACATGGTTCAGTGAGAGGCTGGGCAGCACAGCACAGTAACTACATAAATCCTATGTGCAAAGAACATAATTTTAAAATACTAGTTTGTAAGCCCGGAGGAAACGCACGATGAGGATTTAGTTTTTCTTAAATATCAGGAACAGCACTTGCACTGGATCACTTGCATGTGGACTCGACTTACATGTCTGTGTTTGGGATTTTCTTGTTTTGGATTTTCTTACCTAGACAGTGATGGCCTGTTTATGGGAACTGTCTTGTTACTGGAAAAACACATAAAAAACTTTCAGTATTTCAGTTTGAGCGTGTAGAGTTGCTGGGAATGAACATGAACCGTTACTTCGGCTGTGTTTAAGTATATACGTATATAAGTATATTTATGTTTTTGTGCAGAATCTGCAGAGAAATGAGCCTGCTGCTTTGCTGAGATCTGCTCCCGTGTTAGGATGTTGTCTTTGAACAAGGAGCTGCTTCTAAAGCTCCCCCCTTTGAGGCAGTAATACATTGTTTCAAATAAATACAGAGACACTCAAAAAAATGCCCTGTCAGGGCCCACTTTCCCCCTCTCAAGGGGTTTGGGTGGCTTCCATCAACTTGCTAGTGAGTTGACAGACTTGGCTCTGTAATTACAGCAGTTTCTGCCGTCTTGTTCTTCCTATAATCGATGGGTTTGAATTGGAGCCTTATTGTTAACAGAAGCTGAACTCAGGTGAAGACTTTTAATAAAGTTTCCCTTTTTTTAGGATTTGTTTTTTTTTTTGTTGCTGTTGTTGGTTGGGTTTTGTGGTGTTTGTTGTTGGTTTATTTTCCCCTGCTTCAGGGTTGCTCCTTCAGTCCGAGCAGGTTTCAACACTTCAGCCTCCGTTCAAGCAGATAAAGAAACTGTCCTTGGAGCAAAGCAGCCCGTGGGAGCTGGCCCGGCCTTGCTGGGGAGGAGAAACCTGGGAATGTCCTTGGGTGCTGGGAAACACCTGAATCATGGGCATGTACATCACCCGCCGCGCACCCACCAGCTCTAATCTCCTTGGCTTGGACACAGTGTCTTCACTGTCACCATTCCCTATCACTTCGAAACCTGCTCATGTCCCAGCCAAGCAACAAGGCCTTGCAGTTACTGTTAGCAGAGATGTGAAGTGCTGCCTCTCTGTTGAGGAGAAGTTGTCCTGACCCCGTTTCTGCTGCGCCAATTGACGCAGCGGTTGTGGCCGCTTCTCTCCTGCTTATTCACTCGAGCCCAAACTGAAGGACAGAATGTGAACAAATCACCTCCCCACACTTGGGCTAATTGGAAGATCCTAAATCAGGAGCAACGACAACACGCATCAAGGACACCCCTAAATCATCCACCCACTCTTGGGCTAATTGGAAGATCCATGCTTGAGAACCAATAACACATATCTAAGGACTTCCTGACAAAAAGCAGGTGTCGGAACAAAGAACTGTCAATCCCGAAAGGACAAAACAGCATAAGAGGGGGGTTAATGATTTTATATCCCTACTTTAAAATGTATAAAAATCTCTCACGCAGATGCCTTGGGGTCCCTGGCAAGACTCCCTTCTAGGGTGAGCCTTGGACCCCAGCTAGCTGGTAATTAAAATATCTCGCTTACTTGGGTCTCTCTCTGCCTTTGTCCGTCCGAGGTACGAGGGGTGTACCGAGGTATGAGGGGCGGACCTAACAAAACCTTTGTGTGGTCAGGAACAGTGGAAATAGATTAAAGACCGTTTGGGTTATTTGCATTGCTTTATCAGCCCATGATACTTTGGAGAGGTAAATAGATGAGCTGAAGCTGGGCTTTCGCTTCTAAATCCCCTGGCCTCCTCTGAGGGCAAGTTGTGACTGTTCTGTCTGTGCATGGCGCTTGTGTTACAATTGAAATGTGCTTATTCTTCAGATCTGTTGTGTGCAATGAGCAGCCCTGGCTCTTGCTTTTGTTTTTGTAGAAAGTTATATCATTTACAAATCAGGTATTTGCAATATTGTGGCTTTCTGACTAGATCTTGAATGTACCGAGAATTTGAATATTGTCACAAAAAAGGACCTAAAAACAGGTGCATCCAGTAGCTGAGAATACTTAAAAAAAAAAGTCTGTTTACATACATCTTTTCACATGCTGTTATTTGTTATCCAGTGCAGCCTTACTTGTTTATTATTTTTCCCCTTCATGCTGCAAGGCCCTGGGCATCCCGTGGTGGCAGAGCCTCGTGCTGCAGCTCGTGAGCAGCGCTGGGCTCTGCAGCACTGCAGGGAGGAGCCCTCAGGGACTCAGATTATGCCCTTTTCAATCACTATCACCCTCTTTATTTATTTATTTATTCTTTTGCATAAGGCTCTTTCTTCAAATCTCTAGATTATGGACTTTTCCCTCCCGCTAGAGAGAAAGCTTAGTAGGAGTATTGGAGAGCGCTGACCTCCCCGCTCCATTAGTGCTTGCTGCTGCCTGTGGAAACGTTAATCTGGGGCTTTTGCAGTGATTAGAAGGATGACTTTGTCCCGCCTGCCATCCGGGCCCCAGCAGAGCTGCGGTGCTGGCCACGCAGACCTGCCTGCTCCGCGAGCTCACAAGGGCCCTGCATCGAGATGGTGACTTTGCCAACCAGCAGTTGCCACAGGGGAACCTTCTGCTCTGCCTGAGAGTTGCTCATTTAAAAAAAAAAGACTTCTCTCTAAAAATTACTTTCTTTTCTGGGAGTTTTCAAGAGGAAGGGGAGATGAGAAGATGAGAGGAAGCTTTTTTTATTAGCTGGCTGACCACATCTACTGCACTCTCATTTTTTATCGAATATTTGACCTGATTAATGATTTTTAATATTAACTCTACCAAGTTATATCCCTACCTGCCATCTGCTGACTCCATTAATTATGTTCGTCTTCTCCTTTCTTACTTGTTGCCAAATATAGGTCAACTGCCCTGTGGAAAATTCTGGAAAAAATTGTAATAAATTTCAGCTGGGACTGTCACTTACCTTGAAGTTAGTCCGCAGTGTAAGACAGGTTCAGCTAGGGTATATTCTACCACATCTCAGCAGTTCTGTGGATTCCTTTCCCTTTGATGCATGGTTTCTGAGAGGCATTTTGATGTATTTGTCTCCCTCCCCCTCCATCATTTGGAGGTCGGCTATCCTTTATAAAGAAAAGATTCATACTTTGGGTGTTCTTTGCCCACATATTGTGGTGAAGCCTTGAAGGTTGGCCATTCAGGTGGGAAGGTGACCAAGTGAGGCAGTCACAGCAGTCGGCCAACAGCAACTGCCTGGTTGAGGCAGGCGGCTGGTGTCCCCTGGCCCTCCACATCCTCACTGGAGGTGGTGAAACAGCAGAGCTTCTCCCAAGGGCATTTGAGAGTATCCATACGAGAGCTCTGCCCTGTGCTCTGGTGGATCCTGCAGCTTTTCACCACTGACTAAGCCTGCAGGAGGCCGGCCAGCCCAGCTGTGGGATGTTGCACGTTGCTGTAGGCAAATATGCTGCTCTTTCCTACTCTGGCAGCCCCCCAGTTTGCTCTGTGTTACTGTAACCTGAAGTAGACAGACATCTTAACACTTATTTCTAGTTAATACTTCAACAAAAATTGGCTGGGCTACTCATTAGATTGATTGATTTGATTTTCTTTTTTTCTGTTATTGTTGTAGCTCCTTTGGTTTGGCTTTTGTAACAGTTTGCCTCTGAATGTTGTTGGGTATCCCAGAAACCTCTAGAATGGTGCTAGGGAGGACCACATAAGAGATTAGTGCCAAAACTGATGAGTCATTCAGCACAAGCCTGGCATTTGTGATGTTGAAACCTTTCCCAACTTCCTTATTTGCTTTTAAAAGTCTTTTTAAAAGAATTGATGGCTGATGTAACACACCAACCTGGCCGAAATGCAGGACACCTGTATCTAAGGTCCCTGGCTTGCGTTTGTGCAGAAATGAGGGTTTTGTAGTTGCTGATTGTGTGATTGATAGCCCTTTCCTTGAGTTACAGATCTCTCATAGCCTACACTTGGGCCCTTTGCTTTGCGGTGGTGACTAGCAATAGTTCTAATTTAGCTTTGAAAAGAAGCACCTCTTGCAACCTAATGCTGTTACCTTTGGAACAGAGAGAATTAAGCAAGAACTTCTTGTCCCCAGTGTCTGTCTTCATTTGGAAATTTGCAGGTGTTGCCAGAAGCTGCTGTTTCCCAGTATAGAAGCTGTCCCAAGCACAAGCATGAAGATTCACTTGTGTGTTTGCCACCTGTTACTTAGAGTTTTGAGCTTCTTGAGACTTGCTGAAATTTAGAGGGAGTTAAGAGTCTTATCTCACAGAGTCAGATCACGTTGGCCCCAGAGATACCTTTTCTTGTCTATGTATTTAAGAGACCCAGTGGCATGATTAACACTTTGTGTCTGGGATCTCCAGTGGTGAGTGAAACACAGTGAATTCAGCAGTTTGGCCAGAGAGGAGACAGGCTCTGTGTAGGCCTGATGTGAAAAAGGCAAGCTCTGGGCATCTGCTGTGAGCATTGCTGATACTGTGGGTTAATTCACTGCTTATGGCCATGGGGCGGATTGCAAGATTATGGTAATTCAGGGGCATACAATGTTGAAGGCTTTTTGTTTGTTTCAGTGATTAGAAGCTGCTTCAGCATTGGCTTTCACATGCTTAGATGATCAGCAGAGCTACAGCTTTGCTGCAAGTGTGTGGTAGCTGCTTTAAGAGGAGGCTCTGCTGCTCAAAACTGGAAAACTGTGTTAAAGAAAGGGAATTTGAGGTGTGATCTCTGATTCCAGGAAAAATGAGGGCAGCTGCAGGTGTATGAGATGTCACATTTATTTATTTTGATTGTCAGGAATATCTTCAACACAGGACACAGCAAACTGATGGAACTGCAGAGAAATTAAAAGCTAGGAACAAATGGTTGGGAGTTGGTAGTCTTGCACAAGATCTTCTGGGCTTCAGGTTCCAGGCTGGGACTTTAGTACCGTGGAGGGAAGGATCAGCAGAGTTTTGGAGTAAATCTGCCCTTGAGTGAAACAGAAAATAATAGATATTTTTGATCAGCACAACGTAAACTGGAGATAGGGACAGACTCTAACAATTACTTTTCAGGGGTAAGAAACTGCACAGGATTATCCAGCGAAAGTTGCAGAGGGGTTTCTGGCGTGAAAGGATGCTAGGAGAGTTTATGAACTTTATGAAAAGAGAACTTCTTTCTAAGTTCTCTTTTTATGCAAAGGCTAAAAAGGTTCTTACTCTACCTAAATCAGCACATGCAGCAAAGTTAACAGTGTGGCAGTAGCCTTAAACCTTTAACCTAAAACTTGAACTCCAGCCCATGGTTTCTGAGCAAGCATTTTATTTAGGTGCTTTGTCATTTCATGGTCTTTGGGGTGTTTCTTAGAGCAGTGTTCTCCATATTCCCACTTCATGGCTCTCTAACACCTACAAAGCAAGTTGTGCTACTGGCAGTGAGTTGAGGAATTAGCAGAGCTTCAAAGCATTTGTTGAAGTTTCTAAAAGTTCATAAATTCCAAGTAATTTATATAAAACTGCTTCCAGAAGAAAATATTCAGTTGGAAGAAGAAGGCAAGAAGTTGTGAAAGAGGAAGGAAAATGTAGGAAATGCTTCGTATACTACTCTTTGTGTCTACAAACCTGCACAACACAAGGAAGGAGCACTACAGTCATGCAGAACTGGTCAATGTTTTTCACCCTTCTTGAAAAGCCTAGTGATTTCTGGTCTCGTGCAGCTTGTGCAGAGGAGAATTGGATATTTTTGTAATAGGGAATTGAAATAGTTCTTGGAACGTGCCCTTTCGTGGGCATGTTGATAGTGACCAGGTGAGTGGTTTAGATTGTATCAGCTGCTGCTTTCCCAAAGAGTGGAAAAGCAAGAGTCACTAAGTTTAAGTTGATATATTTATAAATGGCATTTTTTCCAGCCGATTTGACACCTCCAGAGGGTGTTCCGTCGGAAGGAGGATGCTGAAGGTGGCAGCTCCAGATCTGTGCCAGCCCCTGGGGAAATGGATTGGATGAGTGTGCTCCAGGGCAGGCAATGATGCCAACAGCGTTTGCAAGCACTTTCCTAAAATCCTGCCAGGAAGCTTATGGGTTGGAAGGAAACCTACTCTAAGCAGATGTAGATTCGGATTTTAACCTTGTATTTCTGCTTTTCTTATGAAAACTGGAAAGTTGTTTTTTGTATTATATGGAAATTGCTTTGAGGGGCAGAAACATGTTGGGCAAATAGTTCTTCATTTTTTTTTCTTTTTATTACTATGATTATTTTAGAGGGGAGAGAGGGTAATGCCTGTATTGCTTTTTGCTTACCTGTTTGTACAGTATCAACTTCATTATCTCTTTTTGTCCATGGATGAGCCTCTCAGGTGTTTATCAAATAGAATTCATTTTTTAAACATCTTTCCTAACCTCATTATTTGAGTAACATGAAATACCAGGATCCCTATTCCAGTCCTTTTTCCTGGCTTAGTACAGAAGCTTCTGTGCCCATGGGTGCTTTGGGAGTAGGGAGCAAGGCTTTTTCCCTCAGCGGTTGGGTCAGACCCGCTGGCAGCTCATGGAGGTTTTGGGGCATCTGTGGGTGCAGAAGCGCCGCTTGCATCACGGCTGCTCTCGCGATTGTTGCCGTTATAACCAGTTATAACTGGTTATAACCGGTTATAACTGGCTGGGAGAGGCTCTGGGGACAGCTCCCATCAGCCCTACTTGGGGTAGGAACCCCTACTTGGAGCCCCTGACACAGCAGCCTGTGATGCCCTGGCTCAAAAGTCGGAGCTGAAAGGCTCCTGATGGTTAATTTTAAACAGCCTTTTTGAAGGCCGAGCACAAAGCAGTGACTTGCATGGAACAAAATCGAGAGGTTTGCAACAGCACAATCTGGTGGGATCTTGCAGAGGAGCACAATTCCTCGAGTTTTTGGTTTTAAAAAATTAATTTTAGAGGGTATGGTTTGCACACCAATTAGCACAAACCTGAGACAGCATGAGAACTCTGTTTATGAGTAGGAAGATGCTTTTTATCGTGTAAGAAACAGCATTGCAATGGTAAAATGAGGTAAAAATAAAAACTTTTATTGAAAGTTTCATTTGTTTTATATGTTTGTTTTGTTGTTGCTGGTGGTGGTGGTTTTTCCCAGTCGGTGTTGGTTTTTCCCTACTGGCAGTGTTGGATGGCTGACATGCTAAGCGAGGCTTTGCTGGCCTCACTTTGCAGTCTAGGTCTTTAATGCTTGTCTAAAAATGGCCTGGGACTGTGAAACCAAATTTCCCCATGAGATGTTGAAGAAAGGAAAGGTGATAAGGAGCGAAAGCAGGTGCTTGGATGGTGATGCTTTATTTATTGGGCATAGGCACTGAAGATAAGCAATGAGTCAACCTGAAATGACTAGACTTTTTTTTTTCTTTTTTTCTTTTTTTTTTTTTTAATGAAATACGTGATTACTGTACAGGGATGTCATTATTCAAATTAAATATACGAGGCAGCTCTCCATACTGTTCCTCGTGCTCCTCTCCAGGCACCTGCCAGCAGTCAGGTCTGAGGTGGGCCGAGGTGAAGGAGGCTTCGCTGCTGATGTGATAGCAGGGTGCTCTTGTGTGGGTGGTGGACTGTGTCACACCAGACTCAGCTCTGTTAGGTTTATTTTATTTTAACTGAGGAGCAAGGAGAAGGAGAGCAATGGAAGTATACTTGTAAATTAAAGAAGGACTCTTTGCGATCTGGCCATAGCTTAAGTGATTTTTCAAGAACTTGCAATAGAAAAAAGTGGTGTTTGGACTAAGTCTGCCTCGTATTTGGATCCCACTGATGGCTTTGCTCCCCTCTCCCTTGGTGGAGGGTGAGGACAAAGCAGGAGTTTTCGGGATAGCGGCTACTTCCATGCCGCTTCCACTACTGCCACGCTGCTGTGGCCTCTTGTCAGAGAGGGACCTCTAGGCGTTTGGAGAGCACATGGTTACATGGAGATTATTTTTAAAAAATATTATTTATTTTTTAAATTCTGGGATTTGTAGCCTCTTGTCAAATGGGTATTTTATTAGCTGATCTAATAGTGTTAACTATTTCCCTTATATGTATGTCAGAGTTTGTTGATTTGAATGTGATCTCACCAGTATTTGCAGGTTAGGTAGAAAAGTAGTTACCTTTTTTCTTTCAGTTTGGTGTTGAGCATATGCAAGATATTTTAAGATGGAGTGTATATGTAACAGAGTAGCAGCACAATGTTGATGGTAAACACGTTTCAGTTGTTAAGTGAAAATTAATTCTAGTTTATATTCTGCAACATAAAATGTCCTAATGATTTGAAGCGCTCCATTTTTACAAGAAGGATTTCAGATACAAGTTATTGAGGTATTATGGCAAAATCTGTTATTGTCCAAATAAAACTTCAGGCAAAATAATAACATGCATTATTTTATGATCTTTCTCTAGTTTTAAAGAGAGTTTTTACTCCTTTAAAGAATTGGTGTACATTGTGATACCTAATTTCTATTTTAGTATTTTGTTGGATGCAGTGGCAAGGACAAGAAATTGGCAAGTCTGAAAGTACGATTGTACGCTCACTTGGGTAGAAGGTGAGAGCATTATTGAATGAGCAATAAAGCTTTTGTGTCTCAGAATTGAAGAAAATCACACATTTGGAGGAACTGGAACAAGTTGCTATTGACTAAATGGATTTTTATTCATTCTGTTTCTTTGGGTGTCCTGCATATTCTCTGTATTTTTCTTCTTGCTGCCCAGTCATGGGACATGAGAAGCTATTTCTTACATGACCAAGCCCTTGACAAGAATTAAAGATAGTCTTTGGAAACTTATTACAGTCACAAACTGCAGTGGTTTAAATGATTGCACTTGGCACTGGATACTAGCTTAGTTCCTTCCCACACCACTGGATTCTGGTGCAAACTGCACCAGATGGATTGTTTGTACTGAATGGGTGCAAACTGTAACCCAGGAAGTTCCATCTCCATATGAGGAAGAACTTCTTTCCTGTTTGGGTGACAGAGCCCTGGAGCAGGCTGCCAAGAGAGGTTGTGGAGTCTCCTTCTCCGGACGTCTTCAAAACCCACCTGGATGCCCCCCAGTGTGACACGCTCTGGGTGTCCCTGCTCAAGCAGGAAGGTTGGACTAGATGATCTCTAGAGGTCCTTTCCAACCTTAACCATTCTGTGATTCTGTGAAAGCCTTGAAATCTGCTTTGGTCCTTGTTGAGAGGTTTGCTTTAATAAATAAATAACCCCTCTCCCTCTTCCAAAAAAAGAACTTTTTTATCTGAGGAGTAGCAGTTTGGAGGATAAGGATAGTTGGCCACAACTATCACCCCCTTACCTTGACGGACAATGAATTTCTTTTCATCTGGTCCAACCTGCATCCGACTCAAGGTCCAACTCAAGTTGCATCATGTGTGATGACGGCGCTCTTAGGGCACTGGAAGAAGCCTTCTGCCGTGTGAAGCACCAGGGGTGGGATTTGGCTTGCGGCGAGGAGGTCTGCTCAAGGAGATCCAGCCTGTAGTGTCTCCCTGGGCCTTGGAGCCTGCTCTCACCAGCCAACTGCCCCTCGTGTGGGGCGAGCAGGAACGTGAGCGCTAACGTGCTTGCCCCTTGCCAGGCCTCCACTGTGGCTTCATCCCTACCTAATGGGATCCCATGGATGGGAGAATTTAGTTAATTTATTTTCTGATGGATGATTTGAAAACAATTCCGCTACATGCTTTGAACATCTAATGCCAGCCTCTTTTAAGTTCTTTTGGAAACACCAGTTTTTTTGGAGAGGGAAACAGTGTTTGTTTTGGTGCCTCACGGAGGAACCTGGTGTTCTCCATCAATGCTCAAGACATGGGGAGGCAAATCATCAATAAAAGCTCTTTGTGTGGAGGGAAAAAGAATAAGAAAAAAATAGAAGAAAATAAAAAACAAAGAAAACTTCCTTGCATGTTTCTGTTACTGTGATTGCAGTGCCATTCCACTCACTGAGCAATTTTAAACATGATTAAATATGAGTAAAGAAAACCATAGCTAGTATTGTCTTTGTTAAGATCTATATTTTTTATTGTCAGTGTATATAGATGTGCATTAATATTTCGGTAGGCTCTGGAATTGTTGCAGTTTCCTGAATGTTTTCTTGCAACAGGGCTTTTTCCCCTCCTCTTCTTTTTTTTTCCCCTTAAACTGATTATCATTTCTGAACTGCATCAACAATCCGTGGGAAATAAAAAGCTATTTAAGATGGATAATTTAACACTTTGAAAGATGTAGCACAAGGTACTATTGACATAAAACTGCATCCCTGTCTGTTGGAATCGGAGGGTAGCGTAACGTAAAGTCTTACCCCCATCCCATGTTTTTGACTCATGTTCCTGCCCATTTTCCTGAGGACTCCCAAGGCTGAGAGGATCTCAGCAGGGAATGGTGAGTACCAAGGAGTTACCTAAGGCTCGTCATACACTGCCCGGCTCCCCCAAGATCCCTGCGTACTGGACAATCTGTGTGACCCACACAGCTTAGTAAAGGAGCACGTTCCTGTCCCTTGAGGGCCCTTGAATTCAGCTGGGATTGGAGCCTCACCAGAATTATCACTGTGCCCAGGAGTGAGAAGTGGTTTTGCTTGTTGTGTATCCAAAGATCAGGCTAAGTTTAAGTTTAGATATAATGTTTATAAACAAAAACTTTTGCAGTTTACAGTTGGAAGGAGATAGCATGTAAAATTTCCTTTTTTTTTAAGAGTTACGCTTAGACATCGATTCCTCCTAAGCTGCCTCAGGAGCTTAACTGGCTTGTGCTGGAGGTGAATGAGGCTCATGGCTGGATGAGCCCTAGTCCATCCCTCACCCTGCACCTCCCCTGCTTCCCTCGACCACTGCTCAAGTTGCTCAGAACAGCTGCTCTGTTCTCCTCTTGCTGCCTAAAATTTGAGGAATGTCCCAGCTTTCCTGTCCTTATTTCTTTTACTGGACCCCAGGCCATTATATCATAGTGCAGGAGGTTGTCATTTCCTTCCATTTCCTTAAGCTGCTGATTAAAGTTAGATCTCTCTCAACTAGTACCTCTCCAGTTGTTCATGCCAGATGTTTGGTTGCATTGCAGGTTCAAGACTTCTCACACCATGCTACATCCCAACAGGGCAGCAAATAAAACAGTTCAGGGGATGGAGAACAGCTACACGTGTATTGGGCTGTTAATGTACTCACCTTCTACTGCAAGTGTCACAGAAAAAAAATCTGTGTTTTTTTCTTGAATGAATTATGCAGACAATTTATTTAATTGGGATACAGGGCAGAATTCGAGGAAGCCTGCAAACAAATACCAGAAGTTTAGATAAACTACTTCATGCTGCATCTTTTGTAGTTATTAACTGGATCTAGCTATCTATGAACAAAAGATTTTTAACTACAATCTTTTTACTCTTCACAGAAAGCTGCAAGCAAAGCATGGACGCCTCATATTTCAGACATGGGGTTTATTATGCTGCCCTGGCATTGCATCTTGGCTTGGCCTGATTCTTCATTGTGTGGTTATTGGGTGAAAACACATTGTTTCCTCTAGCTCTTAAATTACTTGTAGTTCCTGTTTAACTGAGTAATAGCTCTGTAGAGTCTGTTCTGTACTAAATACTCTTTTTGGGCCTTTTCATTGTTCTGATCACTCATTTATCTAGCTTTCAATGGAAACAATGTGTATGGGAGTGCTCCGTGCACTGCTCCTTAATTAGTTTGAAAACTGTGGGCCATTTTCAGCCAAGTTTGACAGTTCTCTCAGCCCTACTTGTTGTGAGTTTATATTTTTAAGCAACAAGGTAGATAGTAGTTATTACAAATTGCTCTGTCCTTAAGCAATGGAGAGTCCACATGTGATTCCACTGTCCAAGAGGCTTTGTTGGTTGGCATTTTCTTGGGTTTCGGTGAGCTCTTTTGGGGAAAGAAACTGTTGCTTGGGCTTCTTAGGAAACAGATACTGGTTTACTCTGAATTCTTCAAAGTGTTAACTTGCAGAACTGGCAAGATTTACCAGGTGGCAGTTAGTGTGAAAGAGGGGAGCAGCTTGGATAAGGTTGGGAGTGTTGCCTCTTGTCATTCCCCTCTTCAACAAAAAGTGCTCTGTTTAGCTGAAGGACAGGCACCGTCTGGAACATCCTCTCCTTTTGTATTGGCGTTGGGTTTTCTCTCTCTTCTCACTTGCAGCCACCCGTGGGTTCTCTAGATGAGGCACTAGAGTAGGGATGTGAACAGGTCAGTTCTGTGGCCATGTTCTGTGGCTGCATGTGAGGCACGCGGATGCTCTCTGTGCTCTCTGTTAGTGAGTGCAGCTGCAGGGCAGTAACTGCTGAGACATCCGATGGCAGCCGGAGTTTCGCCTTCCGAGCCCTGCTAGGGCAGAGCCTCAGGGGAACAGCAGGTCTAAACCACTTCTTCCTCAGTTCCCTCTTCCTGGCCCACTCAGTGCTTGAGCTACAGCAAGGCAAAGACAAGATGGTAAGCTAGTTATTACATTGTCCTAGCAGGAAATTTTAGGTAAAGAAGCCTTTCACATTTGTCTTGTTGATCTCTTGC
>JAUBOD010000127.1:243126-257010 GCA_032353885.1 Nothura maculosa
TGACAGGGCCAAAATACATATAAGAATTAATTTTGACTTGAGGGCCCCTGACATATGAAATTACTTCTAATTTTTGGCTGGCAAACGCCTGGCACGCTGTGTGGGCAGTAGAGGTTCTGTCTGTCAGAGCCAGATTCAGATTCTAGTGCAAAGGCCCCGGCTCTGAGGACTGGGTGCAAATGAGAAGCAGTTATGTTGGTTACTGTAATGTGCTAACTAGTTCTAATGATGATATGGTGATTTGGTCACTTGGCTACGTCCTGTCTTCTGAATGCCAGATTCCCAGAATTTGGCCTCAGGTGGGGATTGCGGTGTCTCTCTGTGGCGCCGCGCTTGCTGCTTTCTCCCTCTGCCCCCTGCCCAGCACCAGTGCTGCCTGTGGGCACATACTGAGACCCCCTGTCCCTTGCTCAGAAGCTCCGTGCTGTGACCAGGCCGCTGATGGAGAAGGGGGAGAGGAACAAAGCTGGAGCCTGGCGAGGAGCGTTGGCGGCCTGTGCGCGCAGCGCGGCCTGCAGCAGCCTCTCTGCCGGCCGTCCACGAGGTGGCACGAGCAAGCCGTGGTCGTGGGGACCAGCCGCCTCCCACAGTGGAAATGCTGCCGTGGCGCTGTCATCCTCCTCCTGCACGAGGAGGACTGGCACCGGGGTCCTCTGCCAGGGCCTGCTGACCTGGGAGACAGCCAGTGCCGCAGGGTGCTCCGTGGTCAGTGGAGGAGGAACCCCTGTTCCCCCCAGACCACCCTCGAGATGCAGCGAAAGATGCTGTAAAACAGCCTCTTGGGGCATCCTCTCCCTGCGCTCCCTTGGTTAGGGGGCTTAGAGAGCAGATTTATCAAGTGTAAATGACCTGTAGGAGCACAGGGCACATAACAGCAGTCTCCGTCACCCGTCTAAAAAGAGGAGACAGAGCAGGGACCAAATTAGCTGCTTTCTCCACAATAAACTATCGTGGAGATAGTTTACACAAATGGAGAAATGCTCTTTTAAGAACAATTGGCGGCTGTAAAAGGTGTTGTCACCACTGTTAATGGCATGTTTTATTTCTTGGGCCTTGATGCTCCAGCCGCAGTTTGTATCCATTTCCAGTGTGGTGAGTAAAGGTTTCCGACTCCATTAGGGTCGGAGAGAGCGGCACGTGCCGCCTTTTTGGACGGAAAATGCATCATTTGATTCTTCCCAGCACTTTGAGTGCGAGCAGGTTGCAGTGAGGGAGATCCAGCAATCCAGGGCAAGGTCAGCTATTGCTGTTGAGTTGCATATACTACAGAAAAGAAGGAAAATATAATGCTCTGAAAGCTTTCTGCACTTGGAAGATTAGGAAAGCTTCGTATGCGCTCAGACTTTTCCAGAATAAGGCCTTCTACAGCAACAGGTATCTCTGGGGGCTTCTGAGGCATCCTGGGATTTCTGCCCTTTCTTTCTTGCAAGGCATGATCTGCACCGGTTTCACAGCACTGCTATTATAAAAGAATTTCCTTAAAAGCCACTACTCTCTCCACACCAGAAAGAATTAGTGGTGTGGTGGTGTTTTATTTAGTTATTTATTTTTCCTGGCTCAAATTTGTCATGTAAAGCTTCTCCCATCCCTATATTTTCTCAAAAAAAAGTGTTGTATCAATTTAAAACAGGAACTGAATATCCTTTGGTAGTTCAGAGTAATAAATCTGAGGTCTAAATAACACTAGGTGTGTGGTTAGAGTTGGCTGAGCGAGTCATTCTCAAGAGTTGTTACTTAAAAAAAAAACAAAAAAGAAAAGTTTAAAAGAAGAAAAAAGGAAAAAAAAAGATAAATGATCTTGGTGTGTTAGGACTCAAACTCTTGGTAGAATCCAGTACACAGACGTCTAGTTTCAGTCAAGGAAATTCTGATAAATGAGCCCCTTAGGGGCCATTCTTCATCTTTCCTGTAACAAACGATCCAAAGTTCTGCCTTTTCAACGAAATAAAACTTAATTTTGGTGTTGCAGCACTTGCAGAGTACCTGTATGACAGAGCTGAAACCAGGTAAGGAAAGGCATTTTGCTTAAAGGTCTCAGAGGACGCTCAGAGGAGCAGCGGAGATGGGGGTTCCTAGAATTCCTGGCAGTGCTTTGGAGAGTCTCCGTAGTGCTTGGCACTTCCAAATTATTGTAGTGGTTAGAAATGAACACTTCCTTTAAACTACAGCTTACCTTAAAGATAGGTAGAAACTGTGGGCAGGAAAGTCAAACTTCTCTGTGGCAGCACTATATGAAATGGCATTTTAGGACAGGCCCACATCTAGGAGCAAAGCTTCTCTGAGATGGGTTTTTTGGGGGGCATTGGGGCATTTTCTTCCACCATGGGGTGGTCCTCACTGACCACTACCATGAAAAACATAAAAGATGATTTTTAAGCATGGGCACTGAGAGACCAGGTGCAGCACCCGGGCACATTGAGGGGTGGCCTCAGGGGAGGTGCAGGACTGTCAGCCCCCCTTTTCGGGCCGTATTCATGGAAAATGGCACAGAGCCTCGGCCACCCTGTGAGAAATCCTGTTGTTTGCGAGAGGATCCGTGTTGTGTGTGCGGCGCCATCTCCTCCCGCCTCAGCCGCCGCCCGAGAATCCCGCCCTGCTCCCAAACGTGCCGGGAACAAAGCGCAGCCCCCGGCCGCTTCCAGCCCTGCGGATCTTCACTCCAATTGCAGCTGTCATGCCTAGCATTTGTTGTGGCGCTTTTCCCCTTGGATAAATTTAGCTCGAAAATCAAGCTCCCAACTCCGCAGCCCCAGGCGCGGGTGATTTGAGCCGCTTGTTGCTCACCGCAAAGTGGGAAGCGGCTGAAATACAGCTCAGAATACATGTGTGTGCACACGCAGATACATCTGGGCTAAAAACACCTCCAAATGGGCAAGATTTCCTAGCCAAGAGGAGCCCGCGCCTGCCGCTCCCTGTGTGCAGTCCCCACGTGGGGTTAATTCCGGCCATCGGAGGGGAGGGTGATTTGTAGCATGTTGCGTTTCTGTCACAAGCCGAACAAAGAGGCAGCAGGATGAGTTGCTTGGCACACGATTCAATTTTTGCTGAAAACACGTCGAGCACTGCAAAGCTCATTTACATGTTTTTACATGATCTGCATGCTTTTCTGGGGCTATATGTACTCCTGGGCTTGACTGATTGTCAGTGATAGATGTGTCTTGTGTTTGGCGCTTCTATTAGGCAGCAGGAATTTCTTTTCTTTGTTCTGTTTTTGGGTTTTTTTTATTGTTGGTTTAATATTTGACTTGGAATCGGTTAAAAGTTGGGATCTGAGCACAAGAAAACCTGCTTGAGTAGGTATATACATCCCTGAATTTGGGTTGGTGCACATAAATGTTTTTGAAGCCTCATGAAAGCTGTGGGATGACACACAACCCAAAAACATGGTTCATCTCAGAAACCCTGTTACTGCTGAGTATTTATCAAGTAAATGTGCTTTTAATGACATTTCGCCCCACCAGTTAAGCACAGGGAAGGAAGGCACACTAAAGTTTTTCTGAAGGAGCGGTGTGTAGTAAAAGTGTATGTGCTCCACAATCCTAGAATTCCTTTTGGAGAGCAGGTGGTTATTCACACCATAGGCAAGTCTCTATTAATTGTTCCCTATCTGTGTGAAGCCCTGTGCATAAGTATCACCAGGTACCTGTTGTCAAACCATGTTTATCTTTGCCTTCTCTCTGCTTTTTTTCCATTGCAAAATCTCTTGGTGACCCTTGGATTTGCCATATATTCCGTGGTGCCTTCTATTTACAATCTTATCTTGAATTTTCCCAGACAATTTTTTATGATAAGTAATAGGTACTCTTTGACGTTCTGCTTATCTCTGTGAACATGTAGCCAGAGCTCTAAGAGTAAAGAAAGTATGTGGGGCTTGCAGTTTAGGAAAGAAGCTATTTTAACATTCTGTTCTTTTTTTCTTGTAGGATTTACAAATAGAACGAGAGAGGACTGTGTATAACATTTCTGGTGGCTGCACGGCCCTTGTTGTGGTGTGTTTATTGGGGAAGCTCTACGTGGCAAATGCTGGTGATAGCAGGTGAGTAACTGTGGCTCCCTGACTGGCTCTTCAGCCCAAATCTCCTGGGGAGATTTGGTTTCCTTGGAAGTGGGCAGTGCCGTTCTGCTGCTGGACCAGGACACTTATCACTTCCCTGTCCACAGGCTTTGGACAGCTGGCTCTCAAATTTTGATATAATTGAAACTAGTCATACATAAGCAGTAGCTGCTATTTCTGCAGTGGAAAAAGAAGGCAGGAAGGAGCATTCTCAGTTCACAATTTTTGCTGTGCCCTGTTCTGGCTCTCAGATTTGTCCGTTTCTCAGAGCTGAATGCTGTAGTTCAGAAAAAAATCACGTGTACTTTGTTGTTCTAAATGTAGTTCGAAGTTGGATGCTTGATCATAAGTGAGGAGCTGTCTCTGATTTAGCTAAGCCTAGGAGCCTGCTAGGAAGTCTCTCACTTGCACTCAGAGAGAGGGAATGATAACTGTTCCTGCAAGACTTGGATACTTGCACGTATGTGCAGAGCGATGCCAGAAAAACTGGCCTGGTGCAGAAACTGTTCTCTCTGTGGTACAGACTGCTCTGCTCTCCTGGCAGCTCAGTGATTTGAAGTCTGCAGAGATATTGAACCAGCCTGTCTTTAGCTGAAGAGCTATGCATTTAATTGCATCTGAGGCTTGTGCATGCACAAATCACGCCTGTATTGTGCATACCCATGTATTTATAGAGCTGAGGCTCGAGCAGTGTTCTATACATCAGCCCAAAGGTTTTGTTGGCTGTTGGTGCCTTGAGCTATGTAGATGGTAAGATGTACATCTACTAGAATTAAGAGGACTAGAATTAAGGCTTTTCTGTTCTTACCTGAGATCCAACAGGCAGCAGGGTCTCCAGATCTAAACCACCTTGGGTTTGCTGTGTGGGGACACGCTTCAAGGAAATCTTATTTTTTGCTGAGAAGGGCTCATGCACGCTCAAAGTTTTTGACGTTCAGATATACTCCCTTCTAGATCTTTCTTAGCTCATTCATTCTGTAGAACCTTTAAAGCCTATAAAATAACCTGTCTCCTGCCAAATGCCTACCTCCCATGTTTCAGAAAGGGAGAAAAACAATTCTTAGGACACATTCAAGTTGATGCTCATCAATAAAAGGACATTTTAGGCAGCTCTGACTTTTTCTGCCTAATGCCAAGGTGCACAGTGTTGCAGTCATGTATTTTCAAAAAGCCTAATCCAAGCCTAAGCCAAGAAGTTCTTTCTCCGTTATTGGAAAAATACATTCATTTTTGTTTTCTCGTGCCATGTGTTGTCAAATTTGCATTTTGTACAGGTACAAACGAGTGCAGAGATAAATATAATAAGGAAACCATTATATATAAGGAAACCAAATTATCAAAGTGTTTGCTTGCTCTTGAAGAGGAGCATTTTTTTTGGGTGATTTCCTATGCCCAAAGTGGGGACTTGTGCTTCTTGATTTTATAATTAATGCCAAAGCTCCGTGGAGCTTTAGTGTCTGAGTTCACATACTTGGTTGTGGTTCTTCTCTGCCCTCCTTCTTTCTCCTTTCTTCACTCCGCCAGTGAAAACCCTACAAATAAACCAAGCAGCATTTCCCACAGACTGCAGTCTGGGAGAGGAGGTTTCATGCTGCACTGATGGGAAATAATTTTTTGAGTTTCAATGCAAACCTCATCTGTACTGATTCAGTTGCCCAAAAGAGGGTTTTTAATTCCAGACAATTTCAAAACAGTTGAAGCATATAAAGGTGGGTTTTAAACAGCTTCTGCTATCACAAGACCTAGATATATACAACAAACTGTTACTATCACAATGAGCCTAAAGAAACACCAAGTGTGAGACTGGAATAATAACACGCCATGCTGTGCCAGCTATACCTCAGACTTATGTCTGTGGTATTCAGTTTAACCACTAAAGCTTCTCAAATCTAATCATTTCATGCCACGTACCCTGGCACTGTTGTATAGCAGCTGTCCTTTTGTGGTTGATGTGTAATTACATCATGAAAAGACTTTAATTACCATATTACTAAATTACCAGCCAGCAGTCCTTTCAGGTTCAGCCCTAGCTCACTTCTGTATGGACTATTAGCCTTCTCCACGCTGAACACTTTTAGTTGGTTTAAAAAGGAGAAAAATTGTGCTAATTGTAGGTTTTGTTATGAACTATTACTGGGCTTGATGTTATGGCATCATTAATGTCAATGATATAATTCAACTTCTGCTAACGATGCAATCACAGTTCTATAATAATTAAATGGTAGCTGCACGTGACAGCAGAATCTTGCTAAGAATGAGGTGATGTCTTCAGATTCTGATAAACAACTTCCATTGGCTCATCTGGTTGTTCTTGGACTCTGTTATAAATATATCTACTTGTACAGTCAAAATTTATCTCCAAATATTGGCCAATATCTTTCTTTCGCTCTTTCCCTGTCTTCATCTCTCTCGATGGTTAAGATTGTTTAAAAAGACTGTCTAGATAGGGGCTAATCATGCTGCCCTCAGCTCCCCCATACATAATACATTTCTGGTGAGCATTGGTATACCAATTTGACATATTCACTATGGTAATTAGGCCAGACTCTGAATACTGAGCAGTTCTTTTTTTTTTAATAAGGAATATATATCTTTATAGTAGGGAAAAAAAACTTTAGAGAGGTTTTTTACCTCTCTACTGCCATAACCCTTATCATTAATCTCACCTTTTTTTAGCTTTGTGATTTAGCACATGATTTTATAAATAGTGATGAAATCACAGTAAACCAAGGACTTGAATATTTGTACTGATTACTGTCCAACTTGTGTATGCCCTCATGCAACATGACACCTGCCCCGTATCATCCCAGTGACTTTATATTAACCTCTGGTAGAAGAGCTCTGCCTTTCCTCTTGGCTGCCAAGGAACCGCTGCAAAGTGGTAGGTAAAGGCAGCCGTGATGTGCTGGGCTGCACGTGGAGGTGTTATGGACCCATGAAATTAAATCTGCTTTTAGGATTCATTGTATGAGATGTCAACCATCATGAGTTACTTTGATTTTTCCATAGGTCCTGAAACAATCACTAAATCTGCAAATGGACTTTTTGGCCTTTTCTCGTTTGTTAGCAGAAGATGGGATGAAATAAGCAGTCTAATATTTGAGAAGCTTTCACAGACTTGAAGGATGACTGGAATTTTTTTTTTAAATTTGCTTTATCTGTTTGCCTTTTCTATCATCTTTTTGCTTTCTTGTTTCTCTTAGGCTTTTGTCTGGAACACATTGATCCTGTGGTTGAAGATGCATCCCCATATCTAGAGAAAGTTTTCTCTTTCTTTGCTAATGTTGAATTAATGCTAAGGCATTTGGGATTGTGGGGTGATAGCAGTTTTATGATCCTCCCATGTGGATGCAAGATTAACAACTTCACTGGTACTGCAGATACCCACGTGTGGAAGAGGGTGTTTATAACCCAGATAATAGTGAATTGAAAATTGAATTCTACCATGTTGACTGTTTTGCTGCTTTTCCCTTTGCTTCTTGTGTTGAATTTTACTAAATCTCTACTCTGTCTGCATCACAGTATTTTTCTGCTGCTCATTCTATTAATATTCTTAATTGTAGAGAGTGAAAGTTGGAGGATTAATGAGGTTTTGCCAAATGAGAGAGATGGGGAAATGGCCATGTGTCTGCTGGCTGAAGGCTACTGCTGTAGTTCAGATGGCCTTTCTGAAAAGGCAGGATTGAAGATTCTGATCTGTTTGTGTAGTTCATGGTATCTGACCCCTTCTCAAGGCGATTGAGAAGGATGAGTCTTGCCAGATGATCTTACACTGTATAAGGTGAAGACTAACAAAATGTTCTATTGTGGTGTTCCTTTGATTTACTCTTTGGTTTATAGTATTTTTTTAAGAAATATTTTCTTTTTTTCTTAACTGCTTGTTTTCTAATATGTATAATATGAGTATACATATGAGTATAATATGTGTATAATATGAGTAGTCTGCTGAAGCCTCCTGGTTCTGCATCAACAGCAGTAATTCTGTTTTGTGCTTGGTGCTTAGAGGTCTCTGGAGGAAAGGCTAACTTGGTTACCAAGCTTCTTCAGTAGGCAGCAGTAAGAGCAGTGTTTTTCTGTCTCCTGCTAAGATGCAACAAACAGCAAATTTCTGATCTCTGCACACAGCCTTTTCACCCTGGAACCACAATTTGTGGTGGCTCATCTCCCCGCTCTGAAAACTCTCATTACTCCAAATCCTCAAATGGGTCAACCTTTTGAAACATATTTTGGCCCAACTCTGTGCCTGTCCCTTGCAAGAGGATATTAGCTCTTTGTTCCCCCGAGGACGAAACAACAACAAAAGAACTTGGTTGTTTCAGGGCAACAAAGCCTGGACTGCTCAGGAGCGCGTGGGATGAGGAGAGACTCCATGCAAAACAAAGCCAGTCTCTGCCACGTGAATTCACTGGCTAAGGTTTGGTAGGTGAAGTCTGGTTCTTCCCAGCAGAAAATGCTGGAAAAGAATGTGGCATCTTAGCCACATTCAGAAGATACGAACAAATCCCATCTTTCTTTGCTCCCCTTCTTCTCTTCCTTGGCAGCCCAGCTTGCAAGCCTGCGGAAAGCACTTCTGTTTGCCTTGCTATTTGTCCTCCTTCCAAGAAGAATAAGAACATAAAGTTCATAGGAGTAGCAGTGAAGTCAGGTTTTGCAGGATTTTGTGCTGGTTAAAGTTTTTGGAGGCACTTCAGGGAACGCTTTAGCAAAGGCGGAGGGGAAGCTGTTGGATCAGAAATAAGCCATTGAATTCAATGTGCAGTGCTAAGAAAGTAGTGTTTGCTACCGATCCAGTGAGCAATGAGTTCCAGAGCACTGGCACGTTGTATCCAACAGTGACTTGGCAGAAATGATGAATTTGGCAGTCAGCAGTCGCAGGCTTCTGAAGACAAAACAAATGTCCTGCCTCTTCTCCAAGCTCGTGTTTTTTCTGGGAGACAGCTCATGCCTCAGCAATGTCTGTGGCGGCCTAGCAGGTGCTGAAGCCATTATAAACAGCGCTGATGCGGGGTGTGCTCAGCTCAATCTTCAGCTCTGACCACACAGCCGTCTCCTGCCCATGAGCTCCTTGTGTTTCAGGCTGTGTGGAGGAGTTTTTGTTATGCAAGTCATCTCAGTAAATTTGAAAGCTGTGGTTCATCTGTGAGAGCTTCCAAGAGTAGAAGCCTCTTTACCTCTCATCCTTGTAGGTGCCTAAATGTTGGAGGAGGAAGAGCAGAACAGCCATTCACTAAGTCGAGCAAAGGGGTTTGGTTGCTGCCAATAAAAGCATTGCCTTGCTGCACAGTTTATTGTTGTATCTGAGAAGCAGTTGAGGAAAAAAAAAATCCCACCATCATAATGTCTTCAAGTGCGTGTTGCCTCTGTAGTCTGCAGAGCTTGTAGTTGGTGAGATAGGATGAGCAGGGGTGATGGGATCCCATTTTAATGACTCTTTTGCCTGTCCTGACACACAAGGAGCCCGTGGAGAGGCCAGGGCAGCTCCCTGGACTCCCGTGGGGGACATTTGCAGTCCTGTCGCTGGCTGGAGGGCCCCTCTCAGCCCTGTGCTGTCAACATGGAGGCCGTGCGACCTGAGCCCCGCTCCTGTTGGGGGCCCTCCCGCCTCAGGCCTGAACCGAGCAGGGCCTGGGTGAGCCTGCCCGCCGTGACGGTGGCAGGATGGCCATGGCAGGACGGCGTTCAGGAGCCCTTGGCTCTCCCATGGCAGGACAGCGTTCGGGAGCCCTTGGCTCTCCCATGGCAGGACAGCGTTCGGGAGTCCTTGGCTCTGCCTCACGCTTGTGCCCCGCCTCTAACTGCCACTTGGGAGCGAATGCACAAGAGCTGCCAGCGCTTCAGGTGCCACAGGCCTTTGTGGCTCTGCCTTAATGGTCAGTCACCGAAGATGGGTGTGGGGAAACGGGGAAACGGCACGGGCCTGTGGGCAGCCACGTGCTGTCAAAATAAACAGCGACTCGCGCAGCGATTCCTTCATCCACTAAACCCAGGTTTAGTTACCATAGTAACTCATCCTGGATATCAGTGTGATATCCTGGACAGCAAAGAAGGGAGGAAACAATAAAAGAATCACTTTGATTCCCAGAAATGAGTCCAGTGGCTTGGAGATGGTTGTGCTGCTTGGTTCCTGCCATGGCCTGAATAGGGGCGGGTTGTTGTTGGGCCCTGGTGCGAAGCCCGGCGGTGCCTCCTTGTTGTGACCTTGGGAGAAGCAGCCTCCAAACCACAAGTACTGATTCCATGATGGGCCAAATAGAGCCCGTGCACGCAGTGAGTCTCCCATAGGAGTGTGCTGGAGTCGTTGGAGGGCACTTCTCGTGTGTCAGCAGCGTCTCCTCCCTGTAAACAGGTTTGCAGTAGCCTTCTAGTCCCCTGAGGGCTGCTGCGTTCAGGTGTAGGCCAACAGAATTGGTTTATGTCCTGCAGCGCACAGTTTATTCCAGAATATTTTAGTCAGATGGCTTTTAGTTTAGTACAACTGGAACCAGAGTAGAAAAGACAAGTGTAAGTTCAGATATGTAAAGTCACTGCTGACAAGTATTTCAGTAGCAAAAGTTATTTTCTTTACCAAAATATTGAAATGCCCCAAATAGATAGCTAGCACCATCCCATTTAAAAAAAGAAAAACACTGTGATGACATAAAAGAAGACAAAAAAAAAGGTATAATTAACTCTAAAATGAAACACTGCCTGTAAAGGCACTGCTAATGATTGGGCAAATGCTACTAATCATAATAACCATGGTACTTTAGTACTGTATGTCAGATCAGAAAGACACGCGAGGACCTAAACTAGGGCAAGGAGTTGAAGGAGTTGAAGAGGGAGTGTCATGGGAATGGCCCTGCAGCCATTCAGAGGCAGAAGGACACTGAGACCTGGGAACATGCAGCTCTGGTCATCACGGACACGAAGAAGGAAAAGAGGTGCTGGAGTGGGATCCCTGTGGAAGCCCCGCGCTGGGTGCCTGGCAGGGCACTCTGTGGCACGGTGCTCTGCAGAAGGTCTTGGCAAAGGTTTGGGTTTCATTTTTCCTGCAGAAAGTCCCAAAGCACACTCATGTGGGAAAGTTTAACTTTTAACCTTTGTGCAATACCCAAGCGAGGGAAGTTCTTCCACCTCCTGTTGCCTGGAGGGAGCAGAAGTCACCCCAAGCCATTAATGAGCATGTCTGGTCAGCCACGGTGCATGATGTGGCTCTTCCTATGCCAGTTGTGTCCCACAGACAGGGAACGTTCCCTGTTAATGCGGACCGTTTTTTCAGTTGAAAGAAAAATGTCTTTCTAGTTTGTTGCAGAGCTTTTGTGGACAGCCTGATGTTCACACTGATAAATGCAGCAAAACTGGGACGACAGGACTGTCAAAGGGCAGTAGATGGAAAATGATGACAAAGGAGATTTTCATCATCGCTGTGGCCTCCACGTGTTCTGCTGGTATCTTCCTTGCTGGAGGAGCAGGGCATCTATGAAACATTACTGGGGTATCGGGGATGGGGAGCAGCAGCAAAGGGCGTTTTGCCATCAGCGTTGCTGAAGGTTGCAGCTTTCTCCTCCAGTGGCCCAGCACCTCCAATGATGCTGGACGTGGCATCAGTGGGATGTGTTTTAAATGCCAGTTATAACTTAGTATAATGGTTTATTTCACTCTTCCTGCTCTGTTTTGATCAAGGAGATCCCATAAAGGCTTTGAGTGACATTGCATGATTATTGCTAATAAAATGAGGTGTTGGTTCACTCGGCCTCTAAAGAAACATGGAGAGAGTCTGCGTGGGTTTGCGGAGGGGAATCCAGCTAGCAGCAAGTGAAACCAAGGGGCCAGAGCTGAGTGCATTGAAACTTGTTGGTAACCTCTTAATGGCTGCAAATTCCAGTGCTTAGGGGAGGGAAATAATGATCATGGAGTTATTAAGGTTGGAAGGGGCCTTTAGAGATCATCTAGCCCAAGCCCCCCCCCACACACAGGGTCACCTAGAGCACATGGCACAGGATTGTGGCCAAGCAGATTTTGAAGATCTCCAGAGAAGGAGATTCAATGAACATTATTTTGAATCTTTTTGTTATCATTTTTCATTTCTTAGCAATTAAGAAAAACCTTGTCTGAAGTCCATCACATGCTAGCATTGTGCTTGCTTTCCTATATGTATGTATAGTTACCATAGTAAACAGTACCTGTCTTACTATCGTACAGCTAATTCCATAGCTGTAGGATTAATATTATTTTCTCAATTATTTTTGTGCCACATGTAATAAAAATGTACTGCTTGGCTCCCCTTTGAATGTTACAAAACCCTGCCTTATTCTTCCTGACAGTTTAATCCCTCTTTCTTTTCCATTGACACATTTCTAATGCCTCTTCAGACAGGCCAGACACTTGGGCTTCATCTGCACAGAGTCCCCAGTGCTTAACACCTTCTGACAAAACGGGTCCATCCTCCCCATGGCTTGGAATTGATACACGCTGTCAAAAAGGGTTTTCCAAGTGGTCTCTCTCTGTCACCTCTACCAGATTTTTATCCCCTGCTGCAGAAATGTGCAGTTTAATGTTGCGTTTCAAATCATTTTTGGCTGGAGCAAAGTGTGTAATGGAATCAGGATGCCCCCTGGATGCTCCTAACAGTAGGAGATGCCTCTTTGTTTGGACCAGCAGCATCCCCACGGACTCGTAACAGCAGTGAAATTACACTCGTGACCTTGCTCACTACAGTGTTTCTTTCCCTGTGTGATTAAATGAGAGTAATCAACAGTAGCTTCCTCTTAAAGGGGTGAGTTTCCCTGTTTTATCTCTCGTAAGAAACACAGAAAAGAAGCAGGGCAATTCTCAGCTGATTGTGTACGTTAAAAAAATCAAATCCTCCATGCTTTGAGGAAGAGGGGATGCTTCAGCCCCATTAAAAATAAAAAAGCAACTGATCTATTGATGTTTTCTCTGTACTGGTGTTGCTGTGATGTACTGACTGTGGGACCACCACTACAGCACAATAACAGGGTTTTTTTAACCTTTTTGTTGTCTTATTCACCACATGCTTTAAAAGGGAATATATCCTCAGACAGCAAATTTTGCTTTCAAGTGTCAAATCTGAGTATACAAAATAAGTGTGTACTTAAGGGAGTGAACCTTGGAGCATTGCTAAGTGGTGCTCAGATACATTCAGCAGCCTCACGGGACTGTGCAGTTCTGCCTCTCCACTTGCCTGTGAGTGAGAGGATGCAGTTTGCTTTGGCCATCAGTGCCATCTTGCAGGCTAAAATCCTGGCACATCTCTCACCTGCTTTTTCATGTTCAAGGCTGGAGCTTTCTGGGTTAAAACCCCCTCAAAACAGAGTGAAGTGGAAGGATAAGAGATACAAAAGTAATTTATTTTGTTCCGTTTTCAGCTATTTCGGTGCGGATGTAAATGAACGACCGGTTGGGGTCTGAAGCAGCCTCGTCCTCCAGGGCTGCCCGGTCGCTGTTGAGCCCCATCACCACGTCCAGTCAACCCCTGTTCACGTTCAGGGCACCCTCGTGTGGGAGCAGTGCCGCTCCTGCCCCTTCGGTTGCCTAAAGGGCTGCTGTTTATGCAGCTGGTCCCACAGAGAGGCGGCTGAGGGGCTGCTGACCGCCCGTAGCTGAGCGCAGAGCAGCCGCCGCAGCAGCTCGGGCTCCCTGCTGCCCGCTTAGGGCTGTCTCCGTCCTCAGAGCAAGTCACTAGACTCTTACCAGCACTTGTAGCTTGCAAGATGAACATAGTCCAGCCCCTGGAAGCGATAATTAATAATAGCATAAAACCAGGGCTCTCTTTTGTCAGGTGCTAACATCATTGCTTTAAATCTGCCTCCCTCCCAAAAATGTTTTCT
>JAUBOD010000127.1:261118-276655 GCA_032353885.1 Nothura maculosa
CTCACAGTGAGGAAATGCTTCCTGAAGTTCCTGTGGAACTTCCGATGCTTCAATTTGAAGCCATTTCCTCTAGTCCTGTCACTGTCCACCACTGAAAAGAGGTCAACTGTATCCTCCTCCCTCCATTGAGGTATTTATCCACAGTGATCAGGTTCCCACTCAGCCTTCTCTTCTCCAGGCTGAAGAAACTCAGTTAATCCTTTTGGCCTGACCATTTTGCTCAGTGCAGGCAGGTGGTGCTCGCCCCAGGGCTTCTCTGCACAGGGAGGTATTCCAGAGGGGAAAGGAGGGTGTGAGTTGGCATTAGCTGCCTGCACAAACACTGTTCATACAGTCGTGGAGAAGAAGCCCTGCTTGGCCTTCAGTGCCTGGCCACACAGGGAGCTGCTTCAGGTTAACTGGCATCTTTGGTGTTTGTGCCATGACCTGGGAGCTCCGACTTCCCTGGGCTAGGACGGCTGCAGGCTGGTGAGTTGTTCAGGTCCTATGGCTACACCAGCCCTCCAGCCAGCCATAAACACAAATGTGCTGCAGCTGGTGCTGTGTGAATAACTGGGGAGGTAAGTGTAAAGGTTTGCTAAGCCCAGCTTCTGTTTTAATGCTGCTTTATTGCTGTATGGCTAGGGATGCAGTCGGTTTTTCAGACTTTGAAGTGACTCTGGGCATGTTCATTCTTCAGCCTCCTCTTGCACCCACTGCAGAGAGAGGACAGCACAAAGGTCCAGCAGCTCCTGGTGATTTTATGGTTGCCCTTGATGATCTTGAAGGTCTTTTCCAACCATCACAATTGTGATTTCAAGGAGGCCGGATAGACCCTGCTGGGCCAGGGCAGTCTCCTGCAATTGGGGAACTTGTGAGGATGTTGCACTGCAAGGCAGTCCTTCAGTCAAAGAGCACTGGGGGAATGGGTGACACCCTGGCCCTTCAGCTCCCAGAGAGGCTCAGTGCACTAAATGCTTCACTTCCACCATCAGGCATTCACAAGTCTTTTTCTTTCCTTCCTTCTTTCCTTCCTTCTTTTCTGCCATGTAAAGCTCTACATAGTGCTTTCTGCAGGAAAGCTTGGGCTTTCCATATCAGTATGTCTTGAGAGAGAAGACAAGCCCAGCATAGAGGGGGAGCTACTGTGGTGCATTCTGCAGTTTTGTGGGCTAAGATTGCTCGAGGCACTTTTCCTTTTCTCTTTGAAGGAGGCTATTAATTTCAATCCTGATAGCCTAACCAGCAACAGCAAATGGCCTAGGTTTTGTTACCTATTTCCTCAGAAAATGTGCTTAAGAGGAATGATGAATGAGGCTATTGCAGATGAACGTGTTGCTATTAGTTTCCAAAGTCGCTCTTCAGAGACGCTATTTGAGGTCTAAATGGGGCTGTTCGGTGTTGCATCCATGCATGCAGCCAGGCAGCATCCTCTGGCCCAAGGCAGTTTGCTACTGCTGTCAGGGCAGAAATTAATACCTGTTTAATACCTTAATTTAATTCCTTAATACCCATTGAGATTGAGGAGGCATCAGTAGTAATGAGCCCTGGTACTTGTTGCATTTGGCACCGAGCAGACTACAGCTCGCAAGCCTAGACAAGCATGAGTTGGCAAATCGAGTCGTCTTAATCCTCACCTGGATAACAAAATAAGTGAGAATTAATTATCTGCTGAATTAATTTACTACTTACTAATTTATTTACTTGTTAATTTCTCTACTGAAGGAAGTCTTGGAAATTCCAGCTGGAACAGAGATGAACCTTCATCTCCCAACTCTCAGTTCAGAGCTCCAGTTACAAATCAGCTTCTTCGTTCTCTTGTAGTTTGTAGACCATATGATTCATATGGAGCTGTATGTATCACCCAGTGTAGAACTGTATGGGTAATCTGATTTAGTAAGTGGCACAGATCTGCATGGTTATATGCAAAGGGTCCTGTCCCTTCATAACAGATGAAAGACCAGTCCAGAGATGGGTTCTGCTCTCACTTCCTTCTGCTGCCACCTACTTGACTTTGTAACCTCCACTTTGCTATATGGTAATGGACAGTTAAATCTACAGAATTTTTATTTCCTGAATATATTGTGCTGCACATGGTACTTCGGGTTTTAGTACCATGTAGCAGAAAATGCATTGCAGAAAATGGCACAATATAAGAAAATGATGACAATACAAAATACAATTGATATAGGTGAAAATAGCAAGTCTGAAAATATCATGTAATGCAGGAAAACTACTGCCAGATGATGTCCCAGAGCAATGTCTTCAAGAATGGCTGGAAATCACAGGACTTGCAAAGGGATGAGAGAAAAACACCTGTAAAATACAGTAAGATACAATAAGATATGTACAAGTTTCCCATCCACATTGTTATCTAGGACACTAATGTATGAGTCTATATTTAGCTTCCATATTATATAGTTTGTATTAACTTTGCTGATCAATATTAATTAAATAAAGAACACGGCAGGAGTTGAATGGCCCTTGAAAGAGACGTGGCTAATATTTCCTGGAGCAGAATGTTTTATACAAGTAATGTTGAATGTAATACATCTAGCCATAAAATACAGCATGAAAAGTTTGAGAACCAGAAACATGTGATACAGAATATGCCAGACTTATTGCAAAAACCTCTAAGAGCTTTGGAAAAAAAATGTGGAAAATGCTCCAGTTTCACACCACAGAATAACAATGCTGTCTGACCAGGCTTCATAAGGATATGTAAAGTGTTTCACAAGCACTGTTTTTGTTAATAAGGAGGTAAGTGATGCTGGTTTCTCTGAACAATATTTCTTCTCAAAGAAAGTTCTTACCAAAGAAAATTCTTTCAAACTGAAAAATACAAAAAATAGGATGCATCGTTTCAGTGGAAATGCTGGCAGTTAGTTCACTTGGTGTTCTAGTTTCTGATCAGTTGAAGGGATTTCTTTGTGTCTGCTTGCACGTTTGCTTTCAAAATTTGTAGACTTTACAGTGTTGTTGTTTGTTTCTTTTCTGGTTCTCTTGCACAGCAGAGCTTGATTAGGTTGTGCAGGGGAAGAGCCTGGCCTTGTAGTAAATAGAGAACAGTCCTCAGCAAACGAGGCTGAAAAGCAAGAGCTGAGGTTTATAGCAGAACATTGTGCTCTCTGTAGAGTTACCAGTGAAACATCAAGAATGACTTAAAAATTATTCACATAAGAATTCAGCTCACAGCCACCAGAAGCTTCCAAATTGTGCCTTTCCCTCTGTTCCACTGAGGCCAAAAATATTAGAATCACGTTAAGATCCCTGGATTGTAAATCAAGCACTGAGGGTTGGCTGCGGAAGAGAAATCTTATTTGAACATTAGCAGTCAGCTGGTAACTCTGCCAGCTTTATTAATCTTATTTCACTTGTGACCTCAGACTTTCCATCGGAGTAAATCTTCATGAAATGCAGTCTCTCCCAATCGCGTTCCCTTTTCAGTAAAGGAAATTCTTGTTTTCAAGGGAAAAAAACGCTAAAAGCCTCTAACTTCATTTCTTCTGATCCCATGATCCAGTACAGTGAGTAATCTGATAATCTGCTGATTCAGGAACTCCATTTTGGTGTCAGGTATGAGCCTTTTGCTTAGAAAAAGGCTTGCTGTTTTGCAGATGGGCAGCCCCAGTCTTTAGCTAGACGTGGTTTGTAACCATTTAATCAAGACAGGCTGTGCGCAGCCCGGTGACTTTGTTGCTCACAGTGCCACCAATTGCGAAGAGTAAATGACACCACAGAAAGTCCATCTCTCTCCAGGCAGTGTGTAGCAATGCAGCAAAAGAAGTCATTGGGGATGTGATGAGTTCATTGCACTGGAATTAAAAATAATGCAGTGCTGTCTATAGTCTTAGAAAAGAATCCAGTGTTCTGAAAGGGCGGAAAGCCTCGTGCAGATGGGCTCTGCTAGGCCCATGGGAAGTGGCTGGTGCTTCAGTCTGCAGGGAGGAATGGGATGCAGGCAGGTGGCCCTGGAGGGATGCGGCGGCTGCCGCTTCCCGGAGAAGCTGCAATTCCCATAGCCATGTGCGGAGGGAGGACTGGACAGAGCCCCGCTCCAGGAAGGGACTGCGCTGTCTGGGCAGCAGCGTGCTGAGCGCCCCCAGCTCCTGTTCAATGCAGTGAGATCACGCTGAGCCCTCAGTGCAGGGAATGCTCCATTGGGAATGGGCCGTGTGGGAGCTGCCAGGGAGCTCTGTGAGGGCTCCCAGTGCTTCCTGCCGCCCGCCTTTGATGAGCGCCAGGTTTGTGACAAGCGCAGCAACCAAAGGCAGCTCATTTGGCCTGATGGCTGATGCTGCTGGAGATAAGACAGACTTTGTTGCCTTAACTGTCTGGATAAGAGAAGAGTTATCTGCAGAAAGGTTAAGAACCACAGCTTTTATTTTTTTTCAGCTAGTGCTCTCTAACCAGTTTTACTCAGGGAACTCACTCACAGTGTGTCCTGGGGGAAGGAGTGGGAAAAGGCTTGTTTATGCAAATACTGAAAATAAGTGAGGGTTATTTCAGTAAGAAAGAAATACCTGTGAAAAGCCTAACCTACCACGTCAGATGATCTGTGTATAAATGCCACGTAAAAGATTGTGCGTGGACAAGCAAGCGCAGCTGCCTTGCCGTCTGCAGAGCCATCGCCTTGGAGGTGCCGGGACGGACAGCACCCACCACGAGCACATGTTAACACCAGCCAAATGCATTAGTGATGGTTGTAACTGTAACCTGCTGCTACTTAAACTGTATTCCTTGTGAAAGAAGTTGCTTTTAGGAAGCAAGAAAACAGTGTTGTTTGCGGCGGTTTCTCCTGTGGTGGGGTGCAGCATGCTCAGCAGAGAAAAGGGGAGCAAAGCTGTTGGTTGCTTTCAGGACTGGTGCTTGCAAACCCTGCTTGCCGAAATGGAGCTTGTCGTCTTCCTTGTAGAGAGAAAGAGGGAAGGAAAAAGCTGTGTGGAGAGGGAGAAGGAGCAGGAAGGGATGGTGATATTAGCTCATTAAAAATGGATGGTGTTGTGTTTTATGATATTTGTGTGCTATCTGTGGCTCGTTTTTTGCCTGCAGGCTTACATGCAGCCGCACTTGCTGGGAAATGAGTTCACACACCTGGAGTTTCCACGGCGGGTGCAGCGCAAGGAGGTTGGCAAGAGGATGCTCTACCGCGACTTCAACATGACCGGCTGGTAAGAGCTGCTGCCTGCGTCGGGCGCGCTGGTGACTGGTGCCAGCCTGTCTGCATCAAGGCTGGCGCTGTACCTGCATGCGTGCCCTGCTAGGAGAAGTATCGCTTCCTTTCAAATGTTTGTTTCTTCTAGAAGCTGATGTTTTTAATGAGTTGGAACCGTTCTTCCATTGCCAGAACCCCAGCTCATTTCAGCATGCGGGCACTCAAAGTGGAGCAAAACACTTGAAAGGGCCCATTTGCCAGGGGATCTTTCTGGAAGCTGAGCAACTTTCCTGTCTTTGAGGTAGTTTTTTATAGAATCAGGATCAGTGGGCTGTTTCTCCTTTGCCTGCTGAAAAATGCTCGCAAAGGGAAGAGCTGCCCTCTATATAGGAGTGCACATGGCCTCTGATTTGGATAATCTTGAGGAATTGCTTTAGACACTGGCCTACGTGAATAAAAGTCATAGCCAGCCTAAAATGAAAAGGCTTGAATGAAAAGCACTGACTTAATGAAATGAAGACAGGAAGAGTGATGAGTTTTTGTCGGTGGCTAAATTTCCTCATTGTTTTGTGTCAGTTCAAGAGATTCCCTCTCCAGGGACTCCCCTCACTTAGAGAAGCTCTATGTGCTCTCTCTGTGACCTGTAAATGGGAAGATCCGAGATATGTAAATGGCCTTCCCTTACATGCGGGTTGTGCTTTAGCATTCAGAGCAAATGCTCATGCAGGAAGAAAGCTGAAGGGATGAAAAAGCTTGAGCTCTTGAAGGTTTGCAGACTTGGGTGGACCTATAGCCTCACATGCTTTTGATTGTCCCATATTTCACTGCCCATAAATCCGGTGTTTTCATGGCTCAGTAGTTACCTAAGCTTATCAAAGTAATCTGAAGGTTTGAAATTGTATAGAATAGGATAATCAGGGCAATCATCATTGCCCATCACCTCAAACAGTTGATAGTAGAAACACGTAATCCCATCCTAACACCGGATTTAAAAAGCTTCAGGCATGATCCAAAAGATAGGAACAAAAAGAGTAAATTAGCTCAACTGAGCCTTTTTGTAGCAAAGTATTTGGAAGATGCTGGGACAGGCTGCCCAGTCTCTGCAGAGGGAGATTTCTCACCAAATTCGTGATTTCTCTGAAGGCATCTGTAAAGAATGACTTAACACAGCCTTCCAGAAGGTCTTTTTTGAGATGAGAGATGCTACTGAAAACAAAGCTAATTTGCAGGGCCAGCTACAGAAGTATTGTAAGCCACAAAATCCTTAAGAAAAGGGAAGGAGCAGATTTTGTTCCTTTGTGATCAGAAAGCAAGCTGGATTTCTCCAGCTTCATGGGGAGTTGTTTTGCTTTTTCCCAGTTGGGAAGTAGTCAAGGAATGAGCGGAATGAGGTTAGTGGTTTAAGTAGCAGCATGGGAAGTGATACAGCTCTTCTTTGTAGACTGTGAGGAAGTATAAAGAAGGAAATGATTTACATGAATGATCAAATCCATGTTGATAAGTACTGAACAGAGCATGAAGTGGTAAAAATATCTATTTGTGCATGTTAGTAGTTGCCCATGAACTTGAGAGCCGTGTCAAAGAGAGCTCAGTGAGAAGCTCTGCTCACTGTGCTGTTCCAGGCAGAGGCACCAGCAGGATGTCGGGATGCACACAGGGCTGGAATTATTTAAAATTAAAAGAAGGGATAATTCTGTATAGCAGTTGCCTTGTTTGTGAGTCTGTGCATAGCACTTGCACCTTTATGGAAATGGTTATTGCGTAGCTAATATTTGGCATTAGAAGAAAGATAAATGAGAAGGAGCAACATTTTTAGAGTGCAATAGTGGGTAAGATAGAAAAGATTGGTAAGTCTAAATGGGTTGCAGATTTAATTCAGTGCATTGTTTTTCAGTACTGCTGTGTGAACTCTTCCTAGCATATGGAGAGAGAAGTGAGTTGATTTTCCTGTTGTTTTTTCTGGATTTCCTGAAGTTTTGGACACATATTGTTCCAGTTACAGATTTTAATGTGGTCGGTACACAGATTGCCCCCAGTTTAGCACAAACTACTGCAAACAACTATCCAAGAACAAATACTCAAACTGTGACTTGAATATTCAAGCCTAAATACACCTTAGTGGTGACCCAGAAAGAGATGAGCTATGCCAAGCAAAAGCATGTGGAGACCATGGCGATGCTGCCTCTCCCTGCTGTTCTTTTGAATTTTGACTGGAAGCAGAAAATGTCCTGAATAATAGAATCTTTTTAGCTAATTTCTCGCAGTTAATGCATCAGATACCTTTTTTGTTGTTGTTTTTTGCTTCAGGATAATAAAGTAGTGAGGGATTTGCCCTGCTATGTATTTAGGTAAAGTCGAATCTTTCTAAATAAGGTTCCAGGTTTCTTTTGCAGGGCATTTGCTGAAGGAAGACTTGTTTTCCATGGAATTGTGTGTGGTGATCTCCTAAGTGGAGGAGAAACAATCTGCTTCTGTTTATCCTAAAATCTGGATCGGTTTTAATGGTTAAAAATGCAGGCAAGATGTTGGCTTTCGGCCTGAGTAGCCTGTAGAGGTGGTAGTTGGAGATGGCTGGTATTGCACAGTAATAGTTTTCTGTCTCAAGATTCTTGCTTCTATTTTCTTCCCTTTCTAATATCTAGAATTAATTGGTGCATCAGGACACAGTGACCCACATACATCTCTTTTTGTTTCTAAGGACAGTTCCTGTCATGGAGAATAAGTTAGCATATACATTCCTTTTCTAGAAAAAGTCAGGTAGAACCTTGACCAACTAGAGCACCTACATACACCAAAATGCTGCCAAACCTTTCTTGCTTATAACAAATAAGATCAATCATCAGAATCTTCATTGATTAATGACTTCCCTGGATGTTGGCGTTTTCAAGTGTGAGTACACAGGCAATCGTAGCAGAAAGCAGTCGCTCTTGTTCTTAATTACTGATCTTTCAGAAAGATGGTGTAAAATGCAACTCTGATACTTCCTCTGGAAAAAGAACTGTTTTATTTTAAAATTCAGGATGTTTTCCGTGGTTTCTATTGGAAGCTGCATGACTTTTTTTTTCTCCTCCTTTCCCCTGTGCTCCGAAGCGTTGCAGCCTCTCAACAATGGCTTGGCTTGCCCAGCCTGGGTGCCTCACAAAAGGTTATTGTCTCCGCGTCTGTCATACTGCATTTGGCCTCCACCACATACTTAATTTTTCTCCTTTTCCCCCGTGAAGTTTCCACATTGGCTTTGTCTCGGCAGCCCACAGCAGCAGCGGCGCTGCCAAGTTTCCCTGCGGCATTAAGGACAACCGCTGATCCAGCAGCGCCAGCCCGAGCTGCCTGTAATTGCTCCGGGACCAACATCTCCCTTCTCCCGTGAGCATCTCCATCCCTCAGCCCCTTCTCTGCAGTGGGAAGTTGGGGCCAGAAACGCCCTGTGGTGCTCGGGTGGGAGCTGGCTGCGAAGCAGACATCTGTGTTGCTAACGGGCACCCACAGCTGGATCCCTGTTCTGGGAGTTCGACATCCGTGCCTTGCAGAGGATGCGCCTTTATGGTCAGGGTCATTCTGGTGACTCCGGCAAGGCCAAGCAGCAGAAGTATGAGGGACCCCATAAGCAAAATGCTACTGACGTTAAGAAGGGTGTAGGTAATGTGAGGTAGAAGCATACAAAAAAGAAGCAGGCCTGATGTTAATATACCCTAGTGTTTGTCTTCAAATGCACAGAATCAATATTCTCCATCTTCTCCCTTTGCTCAAGACACGGTAAGTTTGCTTCACCCATGAATGAATCCAGTGTGAGCAATTTCTGGTTTTTTTCCCCATATCGAACATGCATTTCTGAGTGCTTTGCTCTCACTGAGTCTCAGAGCCCTTGTGGAAACCTGCTGTGTGGTTTTCTGGTGCATCGTGCTCCCGGCCAGCGCACAGGCACACACAGAGCTCCTTCTGCCCACATTCCCATGTCAGCCTCCTGCAGGGCTGGAGCATCCTCACAGCACCATGTTTAACTGGAGGCATCCAGAGAGCACTACCTCTCACCGTTCGTTTTTGTGGTTTTCCAAATTACATTCCTCCTTGGAACAAAAGCAGAAGCCTTTCTGTATTAAAGCAGAGGATTTTAGGGCCTCAAGTAACAGAAGAGCCCTGGACCAGAAGTCTGCTTTTAGACCTGATTTGTTTGTGACTTCCTTTGCCCCCAGAGGTTACACAGAGCCAAATTATACCCCATCCAAGATGGTTCAAGCAACGAGTGTCGTCCTAGCTTCTTGCAAAGGGTTAAAGTCCCAGGATGCAGCCAGGGGGAGATCGGTCCCTTCCAGGCAAGCTAGTGGCATCAGCAGCAGCAGAGCTGGGTGCCTGGTCAGCTTGTGTCCTAGCACACGGTTAGCCACACAACGGTCAGCCTGCTCCAGGGAATTGTCGCTGGTGTGTCTGTGATTTATCCCACACCAGGAAGGCTGCTGCCCTGGGGCTCGTGCTGAGCAAACCCCATTTTATTCAGGAGTAAATGCTGCCCGCTTCCTGGCCCACTGCCAACCTGTGCTGTGCTCGCCCTTCCAGCCGGGAATGCCTTTTGGCCTTGAAGCATCTCTTTTAAAGAAGCAGCCCCGCTTCTCAGGTCATTTTATTTGGTTTGGGATGGATGCCTTCTGCTTCTCTTGTGCAGCCCACCTTGCAGTCCGCGATTGTGGCTCCAGCTCACAAGAGATAAAAAATCAGATATTATTAATTACTTACAGAGGATCTGGAATAGCCCATCAGGAGCCAACGTTGTGCTTGGGCACAATCAGCATGAGCTGATTCGGACAACGTGGTGCGTGCGGCCGCTCTCTCTCCTCCCAGTGCTGCCCAATGCCCTTTGGCTGCACATTCAGGTAGCGGGAGCAGGTTGAGAGAAGTCCCTGAGCACAGGATGGCGCAGGCGCCCGCTCTGCACCCTCTGCCTCCCATAAATTGATTTATTGAATCAAGCGCAGGAGCCCTGCTGCAGAAACCCCAGGCTATATCCTCTGGAGAACCACCTAATAAAACAGCCCCGGCTGACACTCCTCATTAGCTTTTCCGTGGATCCCAAGGCAGTATTTAAAGTGACAGTGTCCCTCTTTTCGGCCTGGATTTATCTGCCGGCTAATGCCGGTGGGTCTAATTAGCTTAGCATTATTAGTCTTATTCAGATAAGCTGCATTTCCTAGCAGCTTGATTCCAACTTGTAAGAAGTAATTGGAAGTCTGCAGACCCTGTGCCATAACCTGCTTGATTACACCTTTTAGTGAAATTCAGGTAATTTACAAAAAGTAATCTTCCCCCCACACACACTCCATTTTTAATTGAGCTTTTTTTGTCTGGTGCAACCTTCTGTGCCTCTTCTGTTGCAAACCTGGCTGCCCTGTTGTGTTTGAGACCTCAGCCGCATCCTTTGTGCAATCGCCAGGGAGAGATCAAATTTTAATTTCATAATTACTTCACAAGAAAGCAGCCTTTTCCCCAGCCGTGCCTGGTATTAATTTCCTCCCAGCAACTTCCATTTTCATAATTTAATGATTCAGGGCCACCTCAGCACCACGAGGGCCTAGCGGAGGGAGCAGAGCGGGGCGTGGGCGGGCGCGGCAGCCCCGAGCTCCTCGTGAGGTAACGTGAGGTAACGCGGCAAGGCCGCGGCGCGGGCGGCCGCAGCGCTGCCCTCGATGCCGGCTGCGCGTCCAAGGCCCAGCTCCACAGAGGCGAACGGCTCTTTGCAACATGCCTGTGATGCAGCTCTCCCAGATTTGCAGCTTTGTCTGCAGGGACAGCGGGAGAGCCGCTGTGTAGGGCACATATCCTGACAATGACGGATGGCTCTGTGTTGCGCAAGCGTGCACGTGCTACAGGAGCTGAGCCAGTGCCTTAGGGGCAGGGCAAACCGAAAGTAACATTTTGCTGCAACAAGGGGAAAAAACAGAGGAAAGCACCTCAGAAATGCCCTTGCTGGTGCCAAATGGTCAAGTGAGCTCGAGAGGTTATTCCCAGTGGTGACGCTCATGGCAGTGCTACTGAGCGCTGCCTTGGTTCACACTCGCGTGTGCTGCACAGGCAAGGACGTCCCAGAGCTCCAGGCTGGTGGTGGTGGCCGGGAGCTGAGCTGGAATGTGGTGACTGCAAAGGAAAGACTCACATGGGCTTAGTGAGGCATCTTAAACTGAAGCAAATCTCCTACCAGGTGAGGGGAAGTCTCTTCTCCAATTCCTGCTTCCTAGTCCATAAGGCGTTTCCAAGTCATGTATGTTCTCCATAACTACTTCTGGCTCCCTAAGAAATCCTCTTTCCAATGTCACCAGAGATTGACTTAACGGCTCTGCTCCCGGCAGAGAGGAGGCTGCTTGCTCCTTGGCAGAGTTTCCAGCCCTGTGGCAGGAGGATGAGCTGTTGATTGCTCCTTGCCCCATCTGACACCACGGGGGACATTTCTCTGGAGCATTCATTCCTTAACACACATCTCCTTCCTCCCAGATGATCCCCATTTCAGTCCCATGTTGTGGGTGAGGCGAGCTGAAAGAGCTGGCTGTGTTCTTGTTCTGCTGTGAGCACAAAGCCAGCAAGCAACGATACTTGTGAATAAACCTAATGACATTTTTTCTTCTGATTTGCCCATCCCTGGCTAAGAACCTTGGTGTTAGAGCTGTGCAGCATAGTGAGGGCTGTCTGCAGGTCCAGAGCTCAAGGACTGCTCTGAATTGAGCCAGACAGAAATCATATATAAATTTTATACACATATATACATTTCTAAATCAGAGATAGGCTAAGCTGTCCATATGGTCAAAACTAGGAATCCTAAAGTGATTTGTTTTACACTTTCATGTTCAGAAGGAGGAGGTTCTGCCTTTTCTGAGGAAAAGGAATATTTCAAGATTGCATATTTTTCCTTTTATGTGAAAGACACCATATTAGAACTTTTCTTTCTTTTTTTCTTTTTTGTATATGCGCATATGCCTCTGTCTTTTTTAATAGATATGTTCTTGTTTTCATGCTTTCTTTAACAAATGTTAGTATGGCTGGTGTGCTTTTATTATTTGTCTATTTTTGCCTCCTTAAACTGTACATTAGATAGATGACAGAGGCAAGAAACTGAGGCACCGCGACGTGGCAGCTGACCTGTCCTGAGGATACATAATGTCACTACTGCCCGACTTAAGGATACTGACTCTACAAAAGCACATTTGTATAAGGATATTCAAAAAATTGTGTCTGGCTCAAGATGCAAATTGTGTAATATTCAGTGGCTCTGTGCCTAAGCTGTGCTCCGTATCCTTGCTGCTCTTGGAAAGCCTGCCTACACGCTTGCTCACTTTGCTTTGTGTGTGTTCAGTAGACAATAGAGATAACCAGCCCCTTTTGAGTTGGTGATTTGAGACTTGTTAAACAAAGGAATAGTTCCAATCCATTGTTCTCTTGAGATATTCCTTCTTTTCTGGCAAGTTTTGTGTTGCTCAAGGGTTAAAATCCAATTTTCTACTGGTAGAACCAAGAAATGCTGAGCAGAGGGTTAGAGGCTGCCTTGTTGGGTAGCTTTATAGAGTTAGTAACAAAACAGTACTAAAAATAAAAAAACCTGTGTCCACCAAGCTGTCTGGAGGGAGAGCCTTCACGCTCCTATTCAGTATAAGATGGACATTTCTGGAGTTGTAGTGCTTCTTCTTGGTGCTCCAAGCAGGTCGTGCTTCAAGCTAAAGCCCTCTGACAATTCTGTTGTAATTAGGTGCAGTTCTCAGTTCATTGCCAGGTGTCACTAGCAGAGATATGAAATATGGACAAACTTTCCGAAGCCAAGTGCTCCGGAAAGACAGCGAGCACCAGCCTGGATTCCCCTGTTGGTCACACACTGAGTCTTTCAGGGCAGGATAGGTTGTGTTTTTGCTACCATCTGTTGTGCCTGGGGATGCCAATGAAATACCTTTCATTAACAGGAAACTTGCATTGTTTATGGTAAAAGCAAATTCAATATAATGTTTGGGTTTGTGATTGTTTTCTACAACAGCTTCTACTCCTGCATGTATGTTAGTATGGACAGTTTTAAGAACAAATTATATGGCAGGAGAATGCTTAACACATATGAGAGATTATTTAGGATTTTAACTGTGAAATCTGAATTTGGGAGCTGACCAACTTTTCAAGTTCATCACTCAGAAAATTGCAGATAACTTGGACAATCTTTTATTTAAAGGACATTTCATTAAGCATTGCTGCTAACTGTGAGTGCCATAGGATATCTGTTCCATAGATTACTGTGTGCATTTAGTAGCTTCCAGTGAGATATATATATAATATACTTTTTTTGCTGTGTATTTAAAACAGATTCCAATTACCATATGAGTAACATCATCTCAGCCCTAGTTCTTTCGTTTTGACATCTCTTTTGGCTCCTGGTGCGTTTTGGCCCAGTTTTCCAAAATGTTGGTCCTGAGTCCAAATGTAACTTTGTGGGTGGTACATGTGTCAAGCCCTAGTTCAGTATTTTTGGACAGCAGTAGCTGTTCATAAATCTTTTTAAATGAAAAGAAGCAATGAACTAAAATGAAAAAAAAAATGCAGCTAGATCTTGCTGGGCACGAGCTTGACTTCTCTCTTCTCATCTCTCTCAAACTCTCTTCTCCCTCTCCTCCATTTTTCCATTTGGGAAGAATAGAGGTTTATGTGGCAGAAACACTGACGGGTTTTAGGCTCTCTGAGAGCAGCCAGCAGCAGTGTAGCCTTCTCCTTATGACCTTTCTTGGCACATCCTGGTAGCCACTGGCTTCTTGTGGGATGCAGGTGAGGAAGATGAGGGTGGAGAATTGCAGCCCTGTGTCTGTGTTTGCTGCAAGAGAGAATCAGGCTGAATTACATAGATGTCTGAATAACACTGGCTTGGTATTTAGAAAAAGCAACAAAACCCCCCTCAGGTTTTCCATATGTCTGTGATATACCTATTGCCATATTATATCTTTATATACACTACATTGTCTCTGTAAACAGCACAGGAATGTATAAATGCAACTTTATTACTTAAAGTCAAGTGAAATAGTCCAGGAGGCTGTGAAATAAACAGGAGGTTTTGCACAGCATAAATCAAACGGGACTTCACAGCTTCCTTCCTTCCTCCTCTCCAGTGCCGTTGCGGAGCTGCTAGCTGAAAAGCTCCTCCATCATTCTCCTGCAGGAAACCACACACTCATATATTATTAATTCCGTTTTACTAGTAATGTAGGGCCTAGGTGCTTTTCTAGAGGGTCTCAAGTTGCTCTTCAGTGCATCTGTGCCGTTTGCACTGCTACATTTAGAGTTGTAAGTGTTGTTTTTCAGCATCAGGGTATTTCTTTTCAGGCGATAGCAGTGCCAACAACAACAAGGAGTATGTTTGAGATGAGGCTTGATGCCCGAGTTCCGAGCCCAAGAGGCAATTCAAGGAGCAACTACAAAACACATCCCTGCAGCCCTCAGGGCCTTGCTCGCCTGGTCACGTAGCTCAAGGAGGCCCAAACTGTGCCAGGTTCCTGGAGAAACAACTTAGCTTCATGTCTTGCAGCGTGGCCTCTCGCAGCACCTCTGCCCCGTGTGTCAGGTGGAAGGTGTCCCCTGTGGTGGCTCCATAGGAGATGCTGAGCTGCAGCTGTGGGGACCATTCTCATGAAGGAGATTTGGCCAAAGAGGCCCGTGTTTTTCCCCCCGTTCTTCCTAGAGCACAGTCAGTATGAAGAGGTGAGAAGGGAAGTAAATCCCTCCTCCTGGCTGCTCACAGAACAGTGTAAAACACAAGCCTTGGTCTCTCAAGTGTTTTAATTACCTTGCAGCTGATCTAATCCGTGGTAAAGAATGGCCTCATCTACCGCTTTAAAGCGCCTTTTGCAAATAGTTAGCCACACTAGTACAGTCATGATAGCTGTTTGTAATAAATATGTATAGCAGCCAGCAAATCCAGTAGGAATTGTTGTCTTGTTGGCTTTGTGGTTGTGATTTGACTCTGGTGCCCTACATGGCCTCGACTGATCCCGTTTTCCTTGGAGCCCAAGCGCGGCTGCCTGGGTGAGAAGGGTTGGGCCTTGCTGAGGCCACCGGGGTGGTCACGAGGCCTCTGCACCGTGGGACCTTGGGGCCCTTGGACCCTGGCGACGGGTGGGTTGGACTGCGGTAAAACCAGGCCCAGTGCGTGCAGGGGAGGGTGGCTACTGGAGGGGCGAGGTGGGGGCACTTGTATCTCTGCTAGAAATGAAGGAAGGAGCGAGGGCAACACCCATGGCTGACGCCTCCTTCCCAACAAAATGCGATCTTAGGGTTTCAGCATCAGGAAAGTTTTATTTTGCTTGCTACGTATAATGATCTGTACCTCCTCTCCTCTCCTCTCCTCTCCTCTCCTCTCCTCTCCTCTCCTCTCCTCTCCTCTCCTCTCCTCTCCTCTCCTC